>OMKK01055917.1:16045-26512 GCA_900302305.1 Polymixia japonica | reverse complement strand
TACATTACATTACATACATTAGCTATAGATTCAGATTACTTTGTGCTGTGGTGTTTCAAGATTCATGTAACGTAATCTATGGTAATCTTAGGATATGGCTATCTATCTTTATGTAGCGTCTAGCTTGTCATCTAAGCAGTGGTGTAGTGCAGGGTATACGCAGGTATATGGCTTATACCTACTTATTTTTCAGTCGGCATTGTGTAACCCACTTCTAAATCCCCTCTGGTGCGCATCTTCGTTATACATTGTTTGAGGGTAGGTAACTGGATGCATCATTAATGCTAACGTAGGTCCTCAGGGATTGAAGCTGTTATTTTTCTAATTTTGACAATCTAACACATTAGTTAAGGTTATAAGGACTATGGCTGTTGGTAGTTGTTGATTTTGTCTAAATATTCCGAGTTGTAATTTTATGGGTTATTGTTGTTTGGACGATTAAGCTAAGATAGTTGATAGTTAATAGCTAACTAGCAACTACTAAGACTATTGATCACTGTCGACACAGAGATATCAGGTGATACCAACGTTATTATACTATTGGCTGACAGAATCTGTCCAGAATCTGTTTAGAATCCAAAATCAGAAAACCAATAGCGACCTGTTTACTAGACCTTTTTTTGTAACTACAAACCTTTGATGTACAGTGGCTTGCAAAAGTATTCATACACCCTGAGTCAATACTTTGTAGAACCACCTTTCGCTGCAATTACAGCTGCAAGTCTTTTGGGGTATGTCTCTACCAGCTTTGCACATCTAGAGACTGAAATGTTTGCCCATTCTTCTTTGCAAAATAGCTCAAGCTCAGTCAGATTGGATGGAGAGCGTCTGTGAACAGCAATTTTCAAGTCTTGCCAGAGATTCTCAATTGGATTTAGGTCTGCGCTTTGACTGGCCCATTCTAACACATGAATATGCTTTGATCTAAACCATTCCATTGTAGCACCGGCTGTATATTTAGGGCCGTTGTCCTGCTGGAATGTGAACCGCCGCCCCAGTCTCAAGTCTTTTGCAGACTCTAACAAGTTTTCTTCCAAGATTGCCCTGTATTTGGCTCCATACATCTTCCCGTCAACTCTGACCAGCTTCCCTGTCCTTGCTGAAGAAAAGCATCCCCACAGCATGATGCTGCCACCACCATATTTCACGGTGGGGATGGTGTGTTCAGGGTGCAGTGTTAGTTTTCCGTCACACATAGCGTTTTGCATTTAGGCCAAAAACTCGTCTGACCACAGCACCTTCCTCCACATGTTTGCTGTCCCCCCCACATGGCTTGTGGCAAACGGGACTTCTTAAGGCTTTCTTATTGCCACTCTTCCATAAAGGCCTGATTTGTGGAGTGCACGACTAATAGTTGTCCTGTGGACAGATTCTCCCACCTGAGCTGTGGATCTCTGCAGCTCCTCCAGAGTTACCATGGGCCTCTTAGCTGCTTCTCTGATCAATGCTCTCCTTGCACGGTCATCAGTTTAGGTGGACGGCCATGTCTTGGTAGGTTTGCAGTTGTGCCATACTCTTTCCATTTTCGGAGGGTGGATTGAACAGTGCTCCGTGAGATGTTCAAAGCTTGGGATATTGTTTTATAGCCTAACCCTACTTCTTTACCCTACCTTCTCCACAACTTTATCCCTGACCTGTTTGGTGTGTTCCTTGCTTCATGATGCTGTTTGTTCACTAATGTTCTCTAACAAACCTCTGAGGCCTTCACAGAACAGCTGTATTTATACTGAGATTAGATTACACACAGGTGGACTCTATTTACTAATTAGGTTACTTCTGAGGGCAATTGGTTGCACTGGATTTTATTTAGGGGTATCAGAGTAAAGGGGGCTGAATACTTTTGCACACCACACTTTTCAGTTTTTTATTTATACAACAATTTGAAAACCATGTATCATTTTCCTTCCACTTTACAATTACGCGCCACTTTGTGTTGGTCTATCACATAAAATCCCAATAAAAAACATTTATGTTTGTGGTTGTAACGTGACAAAATGTGGAAAAGTTCAAGGGTTATGAATACTTTTGCAAGCCACTGTAACTGCAAACCTTTGTGCAAATCTTCTTTATGCACTCACACATTGGAAGTTATTTGTGCAAATCTTTTTCAGTTGTTCACAAAATGTCATGCACAGCTACAGAATGTTCTAGGCAAACAAAAAAAAAAAATGTTAACAAACTTTATCTTACATTCACAAGGATATACAGTATATGCCCATGGAAAACCTAAATGTTATGGAATTTGAATGGACATGGAGTTATTTTTAAATATTGGTGGCTGGTTAACAGCCTTTGTAGGAATAATAATTCAAATAACAAATTTCCAGTTTACTCATATCCCAATTGATTTTAGACTTTGAATCCATAGGCTTTTGGTGTGTATTTTGCAATACTAGGCAGTTAGACTGTTGCACACAGAGCACACAGAGCTACTGCTGTCGCTATGAGATAGATCCTCACTAATTTCCAAAATGGCGTTGCCCTGCTACTAGATGCTGGCTGGAAAAGTTTGTTAAACTTTCTAGCCTAAAACGAAATTCAAACTAGCAACAGCAAAATAACATAGTAAGAGCCTGAGCAAACCTGAGAATTTTATTGAGAATCGATACAACGTGTTGGTCAGGATGGCTGACCCAGATTCCTAAGAGCCTGTGGACAAGAAAAAAAAGGACAAATGCTTATCTACTGATACTGATGATTTGTTTACAACTACCGCCGCTCCCACTACTTCAGTAGATATGAAGCTTTTGAACTCAATGTATTAAAAGCTACTTACCCTGGATTTGCTACAGCAAGACATCTTGGAGATAAAATCAAGCTTGGCTTATAGTCAGAATCAAATCGACGAGCTACGGAAGGACAACATCACACTCAAAGATACTGTTAACGACTTGCAAAACAAAATGGATACTTGGGGAAAACAAGATTTTGCTATTATGCGCAACACTTCTTCGCTGGCATTCAGGAAAATAGTCCCGATAACCCCGAGCTCGCATTGTTAAATTACATGGTCGAACCGTTCCGTTCAACTGAATCTTGAAAGCAACTTTTTTAGCAACTAAGGCCTGTCTGTTTTATTTATTTATATCCATTTTCTGTTGTCACACAAAGCTGGCATTTACCATGCTCTTTTGTTTTTTATGCAATATTAATTAAACCAATTTTATTTTTATTTTTTTTTATTTTGTGTCACTGTTATTGTGCATGTGAAAAAGAAATAAAACAAAATGATAAATGAGAGCTATGAGTTTGTCCCCATCCTTGCATGAAGATACGGCACACGTCGTATTCCATTCATAAAAGATGGGAATTCATTTCAGTTTCACCTGTCCTATGCAATTGCTGCTCAGTGTACAACCAGCAAAGCAAAATACATAATGTATACTGAATAGTAAATACTGAATTTATGAATGATTCTTTATTAAAATCAGCAGGAGGAGGCGCATCATGTCACGTGCGGTGCCATTGTTCTGAAACAACAGCAAAGCAATAGTCACATGTATCTTGGCCAATAATTTTGTTGTTTTTGCTATTTTACTATAGCTTAAATAAAGCTTAAACAGAGGGGGCAAAAAATACAACTGAGGGGGCAAAGCCCCCTTAGGACTCCTCGTGGCGCCAGGCCCGTCGTAAATACTGGAATGCATTTTTTGCTCCTCACATTTTCTGAATTCATTAATATTCTGCGGGCTGGATGGGAAGCTTTGGCGGGCCAAGTGTAACCTGCAGGCCACCAGTTGACAGTCCCTGATGTAGAGCATCTTAATTCTCTCTCTTTCTCTTTCTCTCTGACTCTCTGTCTCCTTGTCTCTCCCTCCTCTAGTTGTATAGTTCTAGACTGTCATACCAGCCTACATCTCTAGCAGGAGCTGCTGAGTTTTGTCACCCAGCTGTCAATCCACACCAGGTAACAAACACAAAGTGCTACACACTCCTTGATGACCTTTTTTATGTACTTTAATATATATATTTTTTTACCCTTTAGTATTTTGCCATGTTTTTTTATTTGACATGATTAGAATACAGTCCTTTTAGGTCTTTCGCTGTCCCTCTTGTACTTCCTGTTCAGTTATTGCATGCAGGAAAGGAGGGTGGGGTTGCATTGGTTCCTGTCCAACCTTGTCATGGAGCCGATGCCCAACTGGCAGCAGAACACGCCCCCAGCACACCTGGAAGCAGGTAACTCTTAATTATACATTTGAAAGATTTTATGAATATCATGACTGGGTTTAGTTTCCTGCTCAATTAGGTCAACTCAGAGATTTCCTATCAAATGTAAATATTTCAAACTTGAAGTTTGAAATGTAATAGCTGTTTAATCTCACCTATTTTCTCTTCTATCTTCTTTTCCAGCGGTGATGATGAGGGTCTGTCTCAGAGTTCAGAAAGGAGGAGTGGAGAGGGAAGACGAGATGAAGATAGGAGAAGTGTGTCTCCTTTTTCTGACCCACTGGAATCTCTTTCTACATTCACAAGGAAAGTTGGAGCCTTTGTCAATAAACCCAACACACAGGTTAGTACGTTTGGGTAGAGCTCATCTCATCTCATGACAAGCAATAGAAAGAGAGACAAAATTACACAAGAAAGAATTGAAGCAAAAACAAAGACACAAGTTACATTAAGATAGTACAAGAAAAGACAAGTAAAAACTAACACAGAGCCTTTAAAGGGGGTAGGAATAGCAACCCTGGTTAGGGTAAAGAGCCCAGTTTGTGTGTCTGCATGTGCTGATGGGCAATGGTTAGGGTGGGATACAAACCCTAGATGTTAGGGTAAGGGGTCGGAGGGTGAACACAGCAAACCCAGACAATCATTCTTACAATTACACAATTGCAGGAGGTGCAGCATCATAAATAAGTATTAAAAAGTGATTTAAAAGACAACGAGTACCCTGATGGCAAAGGCCAATATTGCATTGCAGTGTTGTGACCTACTTAATTTATTAATTTACAAATCATGCATGAGATGACAACTGCATGGGTGGACAGCTAAATAGTCTATAAATTAGTTTATGTATTTGAATTATTATTTATTTAAAAACGCTATATTTACTTCATATGACATGAACAATAAATGTTTGCATGGATATATATCATCCCAGATGTGAATTAGAGCAACTCAAAAGTACTGAGACTTTATACTACTGTATAAACTATACTGTGTATTGTATTGTGCTGAATTTACAGGGCCAGATTTTTTCTTTTTCTTTTTTTTGTTGGGCATGCTTACGGTACAACTACATTTCAAGGCACTTTTACAATTTCCCTGTGTTGTTCCACAATCATAGATCTCTAAAGCTTGTTTCTCACTAGACAATAATTCCTATGATTGTAGGCCCGACTGGATCATCCCAACAGTCGGGAGACCAGGGACGGTCGGGGCTGACAGTCAGCATTGATTATCCTGTAGTGTGAAAGGGTTCAAGACTTGAGATTTTGTAACCTGCATTGCCCTAAAACTTAGTCGTACCGTAAGCAAGATTTTTTCAAACATGTTTGATTTTGTCAGGCATAGTCTGGGCTGTCTCGCGTAGTATGAATTGGTCAAAGACTGACATCTGAGGGCCAATGGGAAGAAAAAAGTGGCCTGTTCCTCATACATGGATAATGTTGTTGGACATGTTGTTGGATTAGAATGTTGACAATCAGAAATGTTTTTCAGTTCCTTGTAACACCTTAGAATTCAGCCTAACCAGTTACCAGAGAAACTAGTCCTTTTGCCTAACCCTGCAAAATCGCAAGCTTGAAGTGGTGCTTGGAACTTACCATTTCAAGTATAATGACTGCATCATTCCTTAGAGTGGTGCCGATAAAATCCAGCAGACTGGATGTGCCTCATCTATTGAATTATTGAATTCTCATTTAGCTATTTTAATTTGTATTGTAACCTAGAGATCACAGACTTACTATTTCCTGTCTACGTGAGTGGCCGTGTTTCTGCAAAATTCTGTGAACTTTGAGTCGAGACGTTGAGAAATCAGGTACTGAGTCTTCATGTGTGAAACTCTGCATCTCTTCCCAGTCGCCTAGTGTTTGCACCATCCTGACGCCAAGGCAAGAGTGATTGTCAAGACCAGTTTTTAAGTCTGAGCTGCCTTCAACTTGAAAAATCTGTATATCTGTAGGGGCCTTAAGATGATAAACAATAGAGTAGAGCAATCTACCTCTGAAGAAGAGGTGTGAGACCTTGACTTTTGTTAATCTTGACCATGTTTTAAACCTGGTAGCAATTAGAGCAATGATGTTGTAAACAGATTCATCTTTTCTACAGTAGCCTGCTTTGAAAACTTAGGACTGGTTTCACAAAGATATTTTAGACTGGTCTGTAGTGTTAGGCCAGTCTTAATTTTGTTCATAGATTAGTCTAATGCAAGTTAGACCATTTCACAAAAATAACAACTAATTTTAAGAAATTAGACACTTTGCCCCCATGATAACTCAGGCCTAAGACCCATGTTACCATGATGACAGTCAGTGACACCTGCTGACCAGTAGCACCCAACAACAAGAAAGCGGAAAACATGGCTCATAATTTGTGGTTTGCTAACCATCAATTATCCCAAAACGGCTCATGCTACATAGCCAAGGGTTCTGTAGCCAAATGATTACATGATTTTTTTATGACATTACATATATTATAAGGGAATACACAGATCGGTTAGGCACCATTCAGTTTTATAAGATGCATTAGGGTGATGACCCTTCCAGTGGTTGTGGCTGTTGTATATATGAGGTCCATTCAGTCCATATTTTAACAAACTTGTCCATTTGTAGCCGATGTGAAAAAGTGATTCTTTCCATCAAATGTATGTTGTTGATTATCTCTGTCCATTCCTCTATTGTGGGAGGGTCAGGTTGTAACCAGTGTCTAGTAAGAGTTTTCCTACCAGCTGACAACATGACACCAAACAAATACTTATTAAAGTAAACATTCATATTTAGATGAAAGTTAGTGTTTCCTAATACCATAGTACTAAACTGAAAGGGTATGTTAATCTGTAGTATATTCTCCATTGTTCTGTGTGTCTCAGACCAGAAGTGAACTATTGCTGGACACTCCCAGAACACATGCCAATGATCAGCTTCCTGATTCACAAGCAACCTTTCAACTAACAGGCAGGCGGCCTTTACAACCAACTTGCCAACCAATTCAGTCCCTCCATTTCTATATAGCAGGGCTATAGATACTGCTATTTTCATTTACTATTTTCTTTGGCAGTGGTGTGGCTGAATAAATACACAGGACACAGAGTCCTACTGCCTGCCTATGATTTTCATTGTGTCTTATGTTTTTCCCCAAGTTGACATCTTGCCCCCAGACCAGCTGTCCCTCCCCTGACCCTGACCCCAAGTCTCCAGACCGCAACAGCTCCACCAGTGCCACCATGTCCCACATCTCCCACTGCCACATGGTCATCCCCAACCGGATCTTCGTCGGGGGAATTCACGTCAATGTGAGCAACGTGTATCGCTTTTTTCCTTTTTGCTTCCCTCGGGCCTCTTGGTGATAATACTTTTACCATGCAACCAAATAATGGTGTGTCTGTATCTGTGTGTGTGTGTGTGTGTGTGTGTGTTGTGAGACTAACGAGAGCGACCTGAAGCACTTCTTCTCTCAGCACGGTGCCGTTGAAAACGTGAACATTGTCAGAAGTCACACAGGAATGTCAGTGAGGTGAGTTAATTGTATTGCTCTGTCCCCTTGTACAGTCGGTGAACGGGCAACACTGCATGCACCAGCTGTGACTTTTACATCCTTGTCTTCTAGGAATCATTCCAAATTGCATAAGATCCACCTTTTTTAACCTTTACTTTGCATGGAAGGTTCACTAAGTGTACTTTTTCAGTAACACCCTGCTTTGCATTTACACACATACAGTAGAACCCTATGAAATCTGTTTTAAAGGGATAGTTTGGTTTTTGTGGATTTTGACAATTTTTCCTACTTATGCAGAGTAGTAGACGAACTCATGGATGCCATTTTTATGTCTGCGTGAAGTTTGAACCACTGAAGCTCCTACGTTTGTTACTTGATCCCATAGACTCAAAAGGTCAGACTTTCTACTGTTGGTCATTGAGCAAATCAAATGTGTGTTTTGATTCTGTCTTTTTACCAGGTACGGGTTTGTCACCTTTGAGACCAAAGAGGATGTAGAAAACATCCTTAATGATGTGAGTAAAGGAGGCTATTAAAGCATTCTTGATTACTCGATGTACCTTAATTGATGTATCCTAATTGATTACCTCATGTGCCTCCCAAACCCCTTCAACTGTCACATTAAAGGCAAACAGGATGTACTTCAAAGAGAAGAAGCTCAACATTGGCCAGGCATTCCGCAGGAAACGCCTGACAAGATACGGTAAGTTGCGAGTCGGTGATGAATTTCCCTGTTGAAGCACCAGTGCACTGATGAATCGTCACTATAGAACGGTGAGAGTTGAGGATGGGCTAAGTGCATGAAGAACCTTCTGTCCTGATGTCATTCAGTCTTCCCATTCAGGCTGATGTTAACACATAACCTCCCACACTAATGTCACATTAGCAGTGATGGGCAGAGCTGACTACAGGCTCATGGGAAAAAAACTAGCGTTAGACTAACAAGGAATAGAAGCTACATCCACTTGTTAATGTGTGTGTATATATCACTCGGTGTATACCAGTTTACAGTGTTGGCATTAGTGGATTATGTACAAATTACTTTGTTCCTCCTGTTCCAGGTGAACATTTCCAGGTGCCCAGCCTCAGCCCTGGTGTGCCCCTGCACCTGACCACCTCCAATGGCTACCCCTACACCTACCAAAACGGAGTGGCCTACTTCCACAGCCTGGACATGAACCCACCTGCACGCCACTGGCCTGTGAGTCCTGCCCCATCTCACACACCCGCTACAGACCTGGGTCAAACGGCATTTTTGAAATAATCCTAAATTTTTATTTTAAGCAGACAATTTCTGTGTTATTTGTAGGGCTGGACCACAGTCTGGAGGTATAGGGTCCGCGCCCCCGTACCTCCAGGTCACGGTCCAGTCCTATACCCCATCCCCAGCCGGAGCCTTGCGCTCTGGGTCCTCTGGCCGCCTGGTGGTTCCCTCCCTGCTGAAACCTGCCCACCGTGCCAACTGGTCACGGCTCTTCTCCCTCCTGGCTCCCCAGTGGTGGAACGACCTCCCCACCACAGTCAGGACACCCACTACCTAAAAAACTAGCTCTAGCTCTAGCACTTCTCTACCACTAGGCTACTACAAAAAAAGATCATTGTCATTTTAGATTAGTCTATTTCCTTGTATCTTTGCCACTGACTACAGTTATTTCGAGAGTGTCCATGAGAGGGTGGCACTGTCACACATTTGGTCCGCATGTTTTTCTTTTACTCTATAAAGCGCGGGTCACTCATCCCACAATGCCACGGAGGGAGGGAGGGAGAGAGAGACTGACTCTCTTGCTCTGTGTTTGTGGCTTTGGCTGCGATGATAGTTTAGCGATGATTGCGCAGAAGCTGTGCATAATTGCGAGGGTCCATTTAATGTCACAATGCTTAATAAAGCTAATTCATATAAATTATTTAATTAGTAATGAAGCTAAAAAGTCTTACTTTTATTTGTGTGCATAATGGATTGCATTGTATTCATGAAATATAACATCCAGTGTAGATTGATTTGATTTGATTGTTTGATGTGTGCACTGTTGGGGGAACCCCCCTGATTAGCATGAAGTATTTCACAGTGGTTTTATTGCCATGCCAGTGGCTGATTGCAGTACTAATTGAAAGCAGCCATGTCAACACCTTAGCCTAAAGCTGACTGATGTTGATTGATAGCCGCACTGACATGTCGTTACAGTGAACTGTTTGCACAAATGCTCTGCGGGTTAAATTGATGACATGATTAAAACGAACCAGGCTCAACTTGTTGCTTCTGTTAGACATTTCAGCGGTTTGTCCTCCGACAAGGAGATGTGAATCAGGATAACTCGATTACTCCCTAACCCGGGGGTTTACTAATCATCGCGTGTGGTTCCTCTGTTTTCAGGCTGCGTCTGGTTCTCCAGTGATGCTCTCCCACCCCCATCAGTCTGCCTACCAACAACCACCCTACCACCACTACCAGGTCAGCCTACTGGCTATCCCCTCAGACGGATGTGTTCCGCCTGTGCCCATGTTGTCATGACTACATAAGGCTGGTACTCAACCTCTTCCCACCACAAGGGCAGGAAACCAACCTTTTCATTCACTGGCTAATATAAAAACTTCCCAGTGATGGTTGCTTACCTGGCAACGTGGTTGCTGTAATGTTGGTTGTAACATACTACTTGTTGCTAGCAGTGATCCCCCCCGCCGCCGCCCATACAGTCAGCCAGTATGGCAAATGTGTGCACAAAGCAAAGTCATGTGTTTACTGGTCTGCTCTGTGTCTCTTCCTCCTCCCAGTACACCTCAAACCACCTTCAGTGGAATGGCCCGGTAAGCAAA
>OMKK01055915.1:0-17628 GCA_900302305.1 Polymixia japonica | reverse complement strand
AGGAGGGCTGCTAGGGCAGGGCCCGGGCCAGCAGGAGGCAGGGGGAGTGGGCTAGGGCTGCCAGGAGGTGCCTGTGTGGAGGGTAGGACCTTACACTGGTTGTATGGACTGTCAGGCTCTGGGTATGCATGGACTCACTTCTATGGATAAAACTACTATTTGAATGAATTCATTAATGAAGAGAGAGAGAGAGAGAGAGAGAGAGAGAGAGAGAGGGAGAGAAGAGAAAGAAAGACAGAAAAAGAGGAACTAGATGTAGACATAGTGTGAAAACAGACACACATTCAACCTACATAGAAAACACCAGCGGTTACATTCTGTATGTGAAGTTGTGGAAGAGCTGGGTAAATAACACAGAGTGCAACTCATTAAAGGCCTTCTTGTGAGTCCAGTTCTGGCTCTTGGAGAGAGTTTGAGGTGGTCTGTGGGTGGTCTACGTGCCAGACTCTGAACTAGATTTGTATATGGCTTCAGCTGAGGTGAGCGAGCTTAGGTGTGCCTGATTTATCTGGTGGTCAGACACTTAAACAGCCTCAAAAGTGGATACATCTAACCTGAGGTGAGACAAATCAAACACACCCAATGTTGGTTCAAAAGATGTTGGTATTAAAAAAAAAAAAAAAAAGCTGAGATGGTCAACATCTTCAAACGATAAGTCCTTATCAAAGGGACATAAAGATACCATTGATTCTCACAAAAACGACGAGAAAATGAGCCTGTATTTTGTTTTAAGAATTCAAAATGTATTCAATAGTTGTTTTGTCCAAACTGTTTGCACAGACGTTGTAGTGACTTACACTAATTAACAGTCATGCTAATTAACAAAGATACAAAGATTATATTTGAACTAGGTCTGTACTGAAGGTCTAGGTTGGTCCTGTAGTTCTGAGCTGTGAAAGACAACTAGATGAATAAAAGCGAAGACATTACCAGTATTTTGGTATCTATCGCAAAGATTCACCCAAAAAAAACCCTCACGTGTCTTTGTTGCACCTAGACAGCAATGAAGATCTCAGGTGTGTGTGAGAAGACATCATTACTCCATACTGGAATGTAAATGACAACTTCCTACACTTATAATGAGCTAGATAACGTAGGAGGGGAAGGTCCCTGGTAGCTCCGTGGAGCAGGAGGTACATTCACTCCATAAATCATTATAACGTATCATCATCAAAACATGAACATCGTCTCGGTGTCTTTCCGCTCCTCTCTGCCAAAAGAGGTGTGACCTGTTGGATGTGGTTTCATGATGCTGTATCTCCAAGAACGCAAACCACTGCTTAACAAAGAAGAAAGCACTAAATATTTCTGTACTAAACACGTCTCTATTATTTACAATACACGGTTATGACTGTTACATCATTAAGATCTTTCTACTGATTTGACTTAATCAACTGATTGGTAATTTAAGATTATTCTCCTGCCGCACCTTTTCTAATGCAACTTCTTGTTCTGACACGTGGGTTCATCAAAACATATATTATGTTGTTATATATTAATTCACTCTCGTCATGCAGGGACCCAACAGAAGTAGGCTTGTGACACATTTTGGGTCCAGACTCCTCATCTTTAGAAACCAGAGTTAGAGGATAAAGTAAAACCTGTATTATTCTATCCATCCATCCAACCATCCATCCATCTATCATCCATCCATCTGTCCGTCCGTCAATCCATCCATTTGTCTGGTGTTCTGATACCACCAGTTTCATAACAGCTTCAGAAAACAGTCCAGACCTCCTTGTTCTATTTCATGAATGTGAATGTGACTTGTGCCTTGAAGGTTGCCAGTTGAAATCCCCTGACACGCTGAGAAAACATGGGCAACGGCGGCAAATAAGAAATGTTCTTGATGAGTTAATTGCTGAAGACATATCGATGAGGTGACCTCTGACCTCTGACCTCCAAACACTGAAAACAATGAAACAGCGGCTTAGTTTGTATAAAGTGTTTTTAGTGGCGTTACCTCTTCTACAGACGAGACTACAACCCTGCCAAGGCTGAAGAACACATCCACGTCCCGCCTGCCCGCCTGTACCATGTCAAGTAGCTCTGGATCAGATGATGTTATACTGGCAGTGGGTGGGCTGTCCACCTGTCTTACCACAGAGAGCAGAGAGACAGGCAGCGTGGCTTCATGCGTGATGAGAAGAGACGTGAGATGCTGTGAGGTGAACTCTGCAGCCCCAACCCACCTTGAGGTATTTCTCTGGGGTACGTGCGCGCGCACGTACACACACACACATACACACACACACACACAGACACACACACATACACACACATGCTCTCTGGAGGAGCTGACTTGGCTCACATGACCACATGGTGCTGCTCTACCTGACTGAACTAAATGGTTAGATAAATTTGTGTGACTGAACTAAAGGGCCAATAGATTTACACAACTTCCCTCCCATCTGGTGTTTGTGCATGTGTGTGTGTGTGTGTGTGTGTGCGCGCGTGTGTGTGTGTGTGCACATGCACAGTATTTGTGTGTGAGATAATGAGTCTCCCCACTCATCTGATTGTAGAGTCTAAAGAACTCTTTAATGAGATCATTGTCCTTCATAATTTCACTTTTCTTTCTTTCTTTCTTTCTTTCTTCCTTTCTTCCTTTCTTTCGTTCCATGCTATTGCAATTGCAATCTGCTATTGGCTGATCTTGGTACCCTGTGATGTAGGCATCCATTGACAAGCAGGTAATATTACATCACAGGGTACCAAGATCAGCCAATGTGTGTATTGGTGTTCCAGGTGTGTATTTATGAGGAGATGAGTTGAACAAAAATCATGACTGATTTACATCTGGACATGAACAACGTCAACAATTAACCTTAATACACCGGCCAACTCCTTCAAGCGTTTCTGTCATGCTAGTCCCTAAACTCAGAAAAGTCTCCATTAATCAGCCCCTCGTTGTTAGAAGGCAGAAAGCCTTTATAAGCTCACATGGCCTAGAGGAAGACTACCCATTTAAATCAACACAGACCAGAAGTTTCAATATCACGCTCATTTAAGACCGTGGAACCTGCCCATTCATCTTTTTTCCGATTCATTTACTGGGGTAATTTCCTGGAATTAGTATATTTATACTGATGGAGACAGTTATTAAATCATGTTGAGACTTGAGGAAATATCACTAAAGACTAAGCCCACAAAACAATGATTTAAAACACACGACCGCTTCTTTAATCCACTCTGCCACGTAATTGGGATCAGAATCAGGAAACGATGGAGGAAAGAAAGAGGAAACAATTGAACAAAAAGGCCAAAACAGATTCAATTACATGATGTAAACACTTGACAACATATTATTTACATAATAAGGATTCACCCAACATGAACAAGGACATTGTTTTCAGAATTCATTAGAACCCCTCAGAATTCCACAGCTGACTTGATCTTTTACCAATAATGCTCTAAAGTTGATACAAGAATGATACAATTCCAAAAGAACGATACAAAGAATGATAGAATTCCAAATCATAATTTTATGAATCACACCAGTGTTCCAAAGCAGTTTTCCAAAGTAAATGTTGCTAGTGAGGATGTCAGGCTCGAGGCACCTATGACTGTTGACTTGACGACTATATAGGAAATTGATTCCAAAGCTTTAATGAATGGAGAAAGGAGATATTTCAGATATGAAGTTCCCTGTCTTGACAAACTGCCAAGGAACGGGAATTCTACCATGATTGCCTTTTAGGTCGTTACCTGGAAAGGTTGACATTTTCCTAAATGTTGAGTCATGACCTGTCAAGATCATGGAATATCCAACACTATGGCAAAATTAAATTGCATTCCCTGAGATTATAGATGTCAGTCATGCTCCTGTGTCTATATAAAACATCAGCATTTCCCTTTTTTCAAATGAATCTAAAGGTTTTACACGTACAAAATGATGACTGTCCATGAAACTTTGTTTTAACTTGGGATCTGATTTCTTGTGGCTCAGATGAGACCAGGCCAGTAAAAAAAACATTAAATGAAACAAACAGAATATTGGTTTTATAATGACATCCTGTAGCTGCCTTCTCAGAATATCTACTGTAGAAATGGCTTGATAGAATTCATATAAAAACACAATATTTATTTATAAAAGACCTCCGTTAATAAAACGATAACATTTTAATATTTAATTATTGGATCCTCTTTATTTTGGTAACCTGATGAACTGAATGATCCCCACCCTCTTCAAAATGGATACAGAGTGTTTTGTAAGAGATCTTTTCATACAACTTTTGCTCTGTTCCAACACCAGTCATTACCAGCAGTCAACCCAGTAGCCTGTCTACAAACCTACTAGTGTTTAAACTAATATTATGGTGACCTCCTCTCAGCACCGTGTCGGGTCAGTGAAAAGGTCACATTCATCTGCTGGGAGATTTAAAATGAAGTTTCAGAGGACAAAAAGACTGTCATTGTCTGAATGAATGAATGAATAGAGAGCTGTATGGAGAAATAGAGAGAGACGATTGAGAGAGAAGACGAGGTTGAACGGGAGAGGGAGCAAAGGGAGGACTGCAGAGAGAGAAAGAGAGAGAGAGGGAGGATGAGAGAGGTTACAAGTGAAGGTGAGAAAGATTGAGAGAGGGAGCCAATCAGAGGTTGAGTATAGAAGTGTGGGAAATTTGGGAGAGAAACACTAATGAAGAGAAAGAGAGAGAGAGAGAGATGAGGAATGAGAGAAGGTGACAGAAATGAAGGGAGTGAGTAAGGATGAAAGGAGTGAGTAAGTATGAAGGGAGTGAGTAAGGATGAAGGGAGTGAGTAAGGATGAAGGGAGTGAGTAAGGATGAAGGGAGTGGGTAAAGGTGAGAGAGGGAGAGATGCAGAGGATGAAAGATACTGGTTGATACTGGTTTGAGAGAGAGACAGAGAGAGAGAGAGAGAGAGAGAGAGAGAGTGAAGGTTGAGAAAGAGAGATGCAGAGTTTAGAAGAGAAACTGCCTGAAGTGATTCATCTATAAAGCAGTTTTTATTGAAAATAAATCTTTAAAGTACTTCAGAGAAAAAACGTATTAAATGCTAGCAAAATTACACAGGCAATAACAGAAACTACAAAGAAGGTCACAGAAAATCCCTTTCTATAAAGAAAGGTTTATAAAGATGCTATCAGTAAAATGGTCCCTCTAGTGTTGGTGAGGTGAACTACACCAACAAACCACAACAAGAAGCAGTGTTGTCTTGTGCAGGCTGAGGGGAGGAGCTACGTGTTGATGACAGGCTGAGGGGAGGAGCTATGTGTTGATGGACAGGCTGAGGGGAGGATCTGTTTGATGGGCCGTCAAAACAAAACAAAGACCAGGAAGTAGAGTAAAACATCACCACTGAGACACAATAAAACAATATAACAGAGAGAGAGAGGAAGCTTTCAGATCATCACCATTATACTATATTTTAACATACAATGTGGTAATTCAACCTTTCATTTGATTTTAACATATTACAGATAGCACCTTTTTTAAAAGAGCACAGAGAAAGGCTAGCTCTCTCTCTCACCCACTATCTCTCTCTCTCTCTCTGCCTCACTCTTTATAAATTGAGTAAAATCTAAGTCTCTGCAGTGTGAGTTTGTTTTCTTTGGCTGTGCCGCTGCTCTCAGGGCAAATGTGAGGGGAAACCCTCAGACAATGCACCAAGTGTCCCTGACCGACTAACCGGCCTGGAGGATGCGATGCAGCGCGTGCACACACACACACACACACACACACACACACAGACTTGCCGACTCATACACATGCATCCAAGCTAATATACATATATGGACAGAGCATACGTTGGCTGTTACTGTGATTCTCTGGCTACTGGACAGTCTCTCTGAACACTATAGGCCAACCAGTCTCCCACATTGATTCCAGTCTACCGAAGGAGATGTTGGTAGTGTCCCATCTGCACTTTCCCTTAAATCTTTAGTTTAGTCACGGGCTACGCTTTAAATAATCGGCTGTCCCCCTTTAAGCCGGTTCAGACCACCTACTGTGTATTCTGTGTTTGTATAAATCAGGTGTCAGTATGGTTGCAGTATCCAATAGTCCAGTTCAAACTCTTTCTGATATATTCACAAATCTGTGGCACCCTCTGCTGACCGAGTATAGTCCCAACAAACCCTTTCTCTTACAGTAATTCAGTTAGATGTCAACCATAGATAACATGGCTAGATTGAATAAATACTGTACATTTAAACTTATCCAGAAAAACGTAAGTTTATGAGAATATGTGGCACTGGTTATACGATGTGATCAGATTTAATATGCAAGCTTCTTCAGCTTCAAGCTTCTATATTACAAATGCATTGAAGTCGTCTCCTTACTGTACCGCAACAGCATGCATGCCTCCACAACCGCCTGTATTTTAATAGAATAAAAGCATCAGACCAAATGAAGAATGGTACTAATGCAGAGCCAAACTCAGAACTCATCGGCTAATCGGTCTGACGAGGATTTATGTTATACAATATTTCGGGGGTTCCGATGTAGTCAGCTACATCCAGATATGCGGGCCAAGACTTTTAATTTAATTAAAAATCGAATAAAAAGCTAGAATTTAAAAAAAGAAAAAAAGGCAGGACGTGCTCCACACGGACTGTTTACCTGCATGCAACCAAAGCCTGCTCAAACGTGATTGGTCAATACTACTCGGACTACAAACGGACTACAAATGGAAACCAGAACGCTTCCAATAACAAAATATGCAGATATCTGTTTATAGAGATTCAATATAGTATATTCAATATTATATCACTATTATTATAGCAATTATTACATTTATGTAATTATTATGACAGCTGTGGCTAACTAGAGGAATTGGCCCTACAAGCATTTTTCACTAAATCAGATATTTAAAGAAAGAGATATTGCTAATCATTCATATGTGAGCAAGTATCTGATATGAATGAAATGATATGATAGGATGGATTTATGTTCCCCAGTCAGGCTAATGTGTGCATGTTTATGCATGTGTGAGTGTTGAAGTGTTACATGTGAATCACAAACTGACAGACACCTGTGTTGTCTTTGCTGATGCTTTACTGGTAGAGTTTACAACAATTATGTTACAGAGAAGTCATTCATTTATCAAGATGAAATGTATCAAAAACAAATAATACTTTGATAACACTGAAAAAATTAAGAAGATAGAAAATCATTTTCTTCAAAGTTAAAGTGAAAATGAGGATTATAATTCATAGAAATGGTAAAACAGATTCCACTAGAAAATGATTCATAGTGGCACCACAAAATATATATGTGCCTGTTGTTCATCATTTAATCATATCAATCAATCAATCAATCAATCAATCAATCAATCAATCAAATGAATCAATCATATCATTCTGTCTCAACGTATGGCCTGAACCTGACTGTTTGGTTGCTTGACTTGCTTGCTTTACCCCACTGCTTCCAGTTTTCCCCAGCGAGAACTCCATTTCTGGAGTGGAAGACCTTGGCCAGAGAGTCGCTCATGGGTCTGGGGTCGTGGTCGTCACAGAGCGGACCGGAGAAATCATGTGCGCAGTCCACCTCGTAGGTGTAGTAGAAGCTCCCGTGTTTAAACCTGCAGGTGTTTGTCTCCACCCCGCTGTGCAGGTGAACCGAACACGTGCCGAGGAGATCGCTGTTCCACTTCCAGTCGGCGTCGTAAACCTTGAACACGAGCGTGGAGGCCGCGTTGAGGGCGATGTCTCCGAAATCGAAGCTCTCCGGCCACGTGGGATTATTGTTGTTATTTATGACCGCGGTGCGTTTCTTCTGCCGGCCGTACGTGACCTCCACCGAACCGTCGGTCTTCGTAAACACGTCGCCGTACAGTCCCACCGCCGAGAGACCGAAGACCCTCAACGTCGCCGCGCCTTTCGACGCGGGACAGCAGTCGGACGCGACGTTCCCGTCGCCGTCGCAGATGCAAGCGCAGCCTTCCCCCGGGCTGGATCTCCGTCCGACCCGACAGGGTTCGGAGCACATTTTAAATAGAGCGTTCTCCATAACGTACTCCTCCACTGCCTTCTTCAGACCGGCACGGGTGGGATGGTTGTTCTGTAATACGGTGTGGAGGGGCTTGAGGGCGTAGCGGACCGCATCAGGTGTGGTTTTCAGCGAATGCAGCCACCGTGCGTAGGCGTTAGGTTCTGACCGCCCTGAGAAGAGGAGATCGGCTCTGTGACTTTTCCCACCGATGACTTCTGTGAGCCGCTCATTAAGCATGCTGCTGAAACTCTGGCCAGAGCCCATCCTCTTCCTCTTTGCCTCACAGCGACGAAGCTCTGCCCTCATCCCGGCATCTTGCACAAATGTGGCCGAGGCCTCCGCTCCCAAACAATCCTTGACCTCTGTCTCCGTCAGTCCGTTCAAGGTCGCCTGGCACGATTTCATGGAAGTGATTGCCTTCATCTTCCCTCCGAGACTCGCTTGCTTGATGTAATGCGTGCCGTACGTGTCAATCACACTGCGATATGCTGTCTTGGTTTTCTTTGAGTAAACTGACGGGAGGGACTTGATGGACTGAACAAAGTCACGATGAAGTGGAGGACTTGTTGCCATTTTGTAGCTGTAAAGCAAAGGCAGTCCGTTAGTTAAGGGAAAGTAATGTTCATTTTATTCATGTCTAGCAAAAGGACTCTGACTCATCTACAGGAAATAACACGGTCAACAATCTTTTTGGTTGCCCAACCTATCAGCACAATATCAATCATATATCAACTGTGATTCCAATAGGAAACATCTGGCTCAGACAGTGAGGGGAGGGTTAGTTTATACAACATCATAAAACTACATATTCTGGATGTACTCACCTGTAGAAGTCACACTCCACAGAATGCCGGAAGAAGGTGTATTTGTCCTCTTTTGACTTTTGCATTGCATAGCTGGCTTCCCTCGAGCGGGAACCTCCCAGGACCACCTCAGCACTGACGCTCGGGTCTACAGGGAGCTCGAGGCCAGCTTTCCAGCTGTTAGACACGTCCGATGTGGAGTCACCGACGAGGGATTCGCTGGAGTCATAGAACCTACTGGAGACCTTCAAATTGCACTCGGGGAGGTTTTCCCAGTCAGCCACGGCAACCGGGATCTTCTGCCTTCTGCCGTTCAAGTAGATATTTCCGCGTAGCCTGCAGGTACCGTTGTCATGTCTCCACGTCTCAGCGTCGATGACGTAGGCACCTTTCCGTTCCATCTTGACGATGTCGAAGCCTTGTGCGCCCAGGTTGTAGCCGGGCACAAACTCAGCGTTTTCACACTCTTCTGGACTGCCAAGGATGTTGTCTTTTACGTGTGAGGGCAGACATGGAGGGCACCCTGCCCAGCACAGGACCATGAGGTACCACAGCCTCGCCATCTTAATGGAAAGAAATGTCACGGGCATAGGATCAGTTATAAAACACAGCTTTTGGTCAACACAAAATTTGAACAAGACTAATTTGATATCAAATAATATTCTCTGGCAGTGATGGAGTCAAGTGTCTTACCTCTGATTTTGGACAGTTAGTTGTAGTCAGTCTCTCTGACATTGTTTGATTTATACCGTTGTGTTGGAGGTGGAGCCTGGTTAATCTTTTGCAATCTATTCGATGTTCTCAGAATCTGAAGATGTTCTGAAGTAGCCATCAACACCCCAACAGACACCAACCACAGAGTTCAACCACTGGACTTCTGTAAATAATATCACTTCTGAAGCACTAGTACCTCTTTTAACTGTTTTTGTAAAAGCATATCAACATTTTGAACACAATCCAGGTGAAATTCATGGTTATATGACACAGACGTATATTTTACACTCACTATTTGTTCTTTAGTAACAGAGTAGAAAAAGTACTAACACAAAACAGGAGAAGCAGTTTAGTTTAAGCGTATTTAGGTGCCAGATGGGTGAGGTTTGCCTCCTTGGGAAATACAATCAGTATCAGAAATGTATTATTTATTATTTGAAATTTATACACTTCTCTGTGATTAACAACTATCTGACACAATCTTCTTTGTCCTGATGTAAATCTGGTTCTCTAAATAAAAAAAACAATTTTAAGATAAAAACAAATGCTAAGACATTTTCAGAGATGCTTTTTGTTACCTAACACTATCTGGCTCATCTTATACTCCATCTACATTTACATAAAATCATTATTTGTAACAACTATTTTGGCCCTAACAACTACATGATCCTCTAGGTGACCATTCTGGTTATAATGAATGGAGGGACTGAGCAGATCCAGAACATGACCCTGAGATCAGCACTATATCTCTGTTGTTCAGCATGGCTTGAACGAACGAACGAACGAACGGACGAACAGACGAACGGACGAACGAACGAACGAACGAACGGACGAACGAATGAACACACATGAATGATGGCTCCAGACGAACGAATGAACGCTGATGTCATGTGTGTCTCTATAACGTAATATCTCCCATGGCACTGATTACAGGCTTTAGATATTATTATTCATTTGATTGTTATATTGAATTATACACTACAGGATTTAAACCCAGATGCAAAGTATGTCTAGAAAGTATGTCTAGAACACCTTTAAACAAACAATTTACAGTACGATGACTGAATTCATTCTAAACTGTGTGTTTACCAGCGAATACGTTTGTGAGATTAATTCACACCCCTGTTTCACGACATCTCACCCTCACAACTTCCACATACTCAAGCTCTGAGTTGGCAGCTGTGAGGCGGCGCTGTGATGCTGTGGGTGTCTGCGGTCGGGCAAACCTGTTACACTAATACAGTACAGAGATACGGTTCTGTAGCAGAAAGTCACAGATCGTTAACGCGCGATGGAGGAGGTGTGTGTTTGACGGGGAAGCTCGGCAAGACTGACAAAAGCCTGTTCTTTGAGGCAAATAGTATCAATAGTACAGAAGCCAGGGGAAAAAAACAATAAACAATAATATTCATATCAAGATGTGTTTACAAAACCTTCCTGTGTCACTGCTTTATGTCAGCCCTGCAAGCAGGGACAGGTGACCTAATACAGGGGTAGACAACCATGTGCCATGGAGGCCAAGAGGCTGCAGGTTTTCATTCCAACCAAACACTACACCAGGTGATTTCACTAATTAGTCCCCTCCTCTCTTGTCAAAGGTGCCAATCAGTGAAATCACCTGCTGTAGTGTTTGGTTGGAATGAAAACCTGCAGCCTCTTGGCCTCTATGGCACATGGTTGTCCACCCCTGCCCTAATACAAACATTATACAACGCTATTTTAATTTAGATATTGAATAATGTGCAAAATGATTAACTATGGTGAACATTTGAGTAACAGCCTCAAATATAGGAAGTGAAAAGTGTGTTATCTCGCAGTAAAATAAGCATTAGCTAGTTAGCATTAGCTAGTTAGCATTAGCTTTTTTCATTGTGTAAATGATACACAAGTTTGGTCACATTTATTTCTGCCTGTCAGAGATTTTACACTGTGTTGCACTTTACTGCACTTTTAAACTCAGGGTGGAGAACAGTTGTTGCATGCTGATGAATTAGTTTTGGAGCCAATTATTATTATTAGAAATGAACCATGAAGCTGTAGCTGGAAGTGCAGCCGACTCCAGACCACTTTTTCTCTCGGTCTCGTCTATAAATAGTTAAACAGTTTTTATCATTATATGTATGTGTGTGATAAACAGAGTTGGTGTTATTATAGTAACTGACCACGCAGGGGTTTAGCACCTTGCTCAAGGATACCTGGCTGTTTATGAACACATTTACCGTTGCGGAGATGAACGTGTGATCCTACAGTTACATGTTCGATCAAACCACTAACTCACGTTCTCTTCCTGCTTGCAGAGCAGTAGATTTTGTACGTGTTCAAAGCATGTGAAATAACTCCAAGCAGAGTCCAGGCTGAGTCAATAAAACGTTGTATTTAATGTACGTCATTAATCATGAATCAACAACACAGCATTTTAGTGAGTAGGAAAAAACGTGAGTATTTACAGCTACTGTTGTACACATCACAGTTTCATACCCATGCTAACACAATAGAGACTTTTATATACAAGAAATATTCTTAGCATCATTGTACAAAGGAATCCCATCATAGTAATCCATCTGGATTTGCCATCAATGCAAAATACACAAAGTAATAATAACCCCCCAACCCGAAATTATAATAATAATAATAATAATAATAATAATAATAATTAGGCAAAAGGAAGTTGTATTTTTTTGTTTGTTTGTTTGCTGTTGTCTAGGTTAAAAACAGTTTTACATCAGAAAGTACAAGGCAAGACAATTAATGACAATCTATACAAGGTTTGCCCTTAATTAACTGTATAAATACACTTCTTCCTGGCTATGTACACAGACTGCCAACCGTCACCACTGTGCACTGAACCTGCCACTCCTGACACATTGTATCCTTTTATCCATTGTAGTATTTACACCAAACAAAGACATAGAAAGAATTAAAAATAGTTTATGGGTGGTTTAGTGCCATGCATGTTGTCTATCTAATCTAACCCCTTTGCATTGTGAAAGAGACAGTTATCCTATCCCTCATCCTTACTGTTTTAATACAAAGACCCTTTAACTGTGAGAGAGTTTGTTTCTGGACCAGAGAAAAGCCAGACCAGTGACAGGTACAAAAGTAACCTTAGAAAATAAAATGAAACACACTCTTCTCTTTCTCTGTCGCCGCTCAGACTTAGAATATAAACTTTCACATTTTACACGATACTTCTACGTTGTTCTGTTTCCTTTATATGAAGTAGAACGTATTTCTCCCGCTCTCACGCCTTTACATGTAAGGTGAAGGATTTGTTTAAATCACATAAAAAGGTAAAATGATCTCTCTTGTTTTTGAGTACAAGAAAACCCAAAAGCTTCAGTAATAAAACAACTGCCACCACTCAAAGTAACATCATTAAAACTGAGAATCATCTGATAGAGAAAATAAAAAGATCACAATTGTGGGGCTTTGCATAGGTTATACACAACAACTGTGGCATGATTTCTATATAAACCACAAGTATTTGACACGTGTATTTGACATATTCAAAGCAAGATTAATCTGTGACCAAATGTATTTGTTTTTTGCGAAGCTTTTTTCAGCTGGCTCTGCTGTATAGAGGAGCGGACTCTGAACTGAACGTCTGGCTGGTTGCTCTCAGTTCATACTACTACAACTGGTACGATATCCCTCCCTGACAAGAGAGCTGCACATCCTCTGAGGGCTTGGAAATCCTTCCTAAGCCGCATCCCCTTTCTACATCTCTAGTTCACGATTTTAACGGGTGAATCAATAAGTAATCGTAGTGTTCAGCGGGTCAGTCCATTTCATTCAACAGCCGGCGATCCTAAGAGTAGAAGCGCTCAGCGTGTTCTGCTAAGCTAGCTAGCTCAGTAGGTACATGCACGTTTGATCCGGCCTCTCAACTAAAATCACCGCAGTCCAAGATTTTCATTTCCAGAGTACATTAAACCCAGAAGTAGACTATGTGGCTTATTTGACAACTAGGCTGGTTTAAAGGGGATTTCAAATGTAATAACAGGACAGATGTAGATTATAGGGGTGGGTTCTACTTTCCACTTTCATATCTTCTAACGAGAGAGAGAGAGAGAGAGAGAGAGAGAGAGAATGATGGATAGACAGACAATAAGTCAATGGAGTCAGACCAATATATCCCTCTGATTCTGCATGAAAGTACCATAAGCTAATTATTAGTGTTAATATACAACAGTGTAAATGAGACCAGCACAATATCAATAGTTTGTTTTAAGATGCATGGTGTACAAGATGGGTGGAGTTCCCAAGTCTTTCAAACACAGAACTGTTTCTGGCACTCGGTAATGTTGTATGTGGTAAACGCCACCCATCTGGCACTCACTGTACACAGGCTCAAACACACCCTGAGAGGTCGTGGAAAATACGCTCCGTCTCATGTCCGGTGTGAATCCCTCGTAGTAAGAAAAAGGCCATAGACATTAAATGCTTCGCAGGAGGATAAGCACAACTTGAAAAGCACCATTTCAAACCCTCTCAGAAGTAAAAGACTCAGTGCAATCATCATGAATAAATAAAACAAGTCACAGTAGGTACGTGCACATAAAATGAAACCAACTTCGACCAGTGCTTCTGTGATGTAATGCCCTTACCAGCATAGATAGATCCTATCTCAGAGAAGATGCCATGTTGTCCTTTGTAAACCCAAAGTTTCAAAGTTGATATCACGGTTATGATACATGGGTAATAGGTACAGAAACATATACTGTATTTACATGTGGTTAAGAACAATCTTACAAATACAAAAACATACTTCGACCCACGCAGAACCGTTACCAGCGTCACACCGTCCTAACTACGTCTCCGTGGAAACGCAACGGACCGGGAAGAGCCAACACGAATTAAAACGTCAAACAGCCAAATTCTGTTTACCGACGGCTCTGAAAAGACGAATAGTTCAGTAGTTTTAAAACAAGGTCGGTACAGTACGCTACTTGTTTTGGCCCCGCCCAGTGAGGCACGAGGAGGAGAAAAAGTAGATTAAATGTATGTAAACTCCACCGAAAAATATGTATCTCCCCTTTAGCCATGAGAGATTCCCTCTTTTCTTTTTTTACAACTAGCACATATCAAGCTTTCAGTTTGGGAGTCCCAGATGTAATTCCAGTCTGTTACTGTGGCCTCAAAAACAGGACGGGTTTCTCCATAGTTATACTGGCAGAGCGGGTATAATAACAGGCCTATTCTACAAAGACTACAGATCAGCACGTGCCTGCACTGGTTATACTGGCTTCTATGGTGGAGATATGATGGATTTAAATGACTAACGGTGGCAGAAAGTGAACACTACCCAACCTGAGTAACATACAGCTGCTCTCAGGTTAGCGTTGCTCAGCTTTGGACGTTGATCAACCTGCTGGTTGGAAGGTTGCAACAAAAAAAAAAACCTTATTCTGTTGTTAAATTTAGGCTCTTTTTTTGTGAAATAATGACTCCTTGCAGCATCTAGGTTTCTTCTAATAAGAAAGGAACATCTTTCATGAAGAAGAGAACGTGCTGTAGCGTTGGATTGTGTCATGTGTCTGTTGAAAGGTTCGAGTACGGTTAAAGAAAGAGCATTGACCTTTATAGTGACTTAGCAACAATATCATCAAGACATCTTCCCACACAGTTGCACTCGACGACTAAAGTGATTCCAACTCCAAGTCTAAAAACTCCAAGACCACAGCAGTGCACAAACCAGTAATCAAGCCTTGTTGATATGATGCAGCCCCTGGCTAAACTGGGACTTTAACTGAATACGCATGCATATAAAAACAGGAGCCCTGTGCCATCTGTGTCATCCTTCTAATGACTTGCACATGTCAACAAGTACTGGCCTTCTGTCCTTGCACACGACCACAGCACAACTCTTCAATGGTTTACATGTCCTTTCCCAACAGCAGGATCTAGGTAACGTGAAACCCTGCCTCGACCCTGTCAAAACCTGCTTAGATTCCTGTTACAACCTCAGTATGCTGTCCAACGACTACATGGCATGCATCACATATAGGACCGGTAGGGCCATAACCAGCTTTAATAATTAGTATGTTATGATTACATGAGTCTAAAATAGCATTTTCTTAGTTTGCCTGCAAATAGTGTTTAACGCAACCTAATCATGAACCGTAACAACAGAAGAGCCGGACGTTAAGCTACGTGTTACGTCAGGCGCTGGTGCCATGTTTTTCCCTCTCCACATCTATTAAGGTTATCAAGTTCAAGGTCATTCATTCAATCCAGTGAGCTAACGCTAGCTAACGCTAGCTAACGCTAGCTAACGCTAGCTAACGATAACGCTAGCTAACGCTACTAACATGAAACACAACCTTACTAGTAAAAGTACAAGCGACTCCTTCGAGCCAAAAGCAGCCCCAAAAACAACTGTCGGTGAAATCGGATCAGATTTAAACAATTGCGTTTGGCTGTTTATTGATCTTTGTGTAAGAAGAATGAAGGCAGACAGGAGAGATCCTTGGTCCTTCCACTTTAAATCCTGTTCCACCGGCCTGATGTATCATCAAGCAGCCACTAATTAATAAAATATCACCTCATCTTGCATATTTCTACATTTGTATTTACCTGTTTTCACTTTAATCCATAATATAAGGATTAAAATAAAACCATACAATATATATTCCTATATACTGTATTATGTATACGTATCTACATACTTTATAATAAATGTATAGAGTTTTACTTCATTTGGAAAATATATATATTTTTTAGCCTATGAGAGGCTGATAATAGACAGCAGGAGGAATCCCACATCAGAAAAAGTGACATCTTTGAAAATGGCTTATTTTTGTCAGGTCTGAAGCTGTACTGTTGCATAACTGTAGAACCACTTCCTGCTTCAGCTCTATAATAACGCGGGAGAGAGCGAGGATTCATATTAAGTATTTAAACCCACGATCTGATATTCAGTGACTTATTACTCAAGAGGGTTTAGGTTGAAGTGCAAATACGTGTGTATGTGAGTGGTTGTAAAAGTTGGTTCGTTATTATAAAGTCCAGCATTTAATTCATAGTTATTCATCACTCTGTCCTCACAGATCATCTAAATGACTACAAACCTCACTACAACCTGTGTCATCATCAGCTTCAACCGTCTTAGTTTTATAAAAATATGTATGGATTTTATTTTATTTATTTTAATAGATTTGGTGCTCTGTTATTGTGTTAAAGTGCTGCTAGACTAATATCCAGAAAGAGAACTATCAAGAAGATATAACCAAGTTGATATTTCTCAGTAGAAATTAAATTTCTCTTTGTGCATTAAATTATTTTGGAAGATACAGTAGTTATCCAGGTTACGTGGATTTGAAGGGATCAATGAAATCATAACCAATAACTATCATTGTACACACCAGAGTGTGGCTGTTCAATATGACTTCAGCATGGGTGAAACGTTTCAGGAAAAGTACGTAAATGCAAGCGTCATGACAACACAGCGTGAACAAGAAAGTAGTTTCTATTCTTTCAACACAAGAAATCAAACTCTATGCTCTTATACTCACAACAACAATGTGGACACAAACTCATACGACTGCTTAACAACCTGCTAACATCAGTGTTGGGATGTAGCTCCAACGCTAAGGTTGCTGCGAGCTAGCTTGATAGCGCTGTAAAAGGAAGCGCTAGATCAATGAGAACAGACTGGACAATATGAGCTCTTTCCAACTCAGTCATCACTTCCTGGTTTTTCAGCTTAATTGAAGACCATAAAAACAAAGAGTCATGCTCTTATAAAATAAATGTGTGTATTTGGGAGTTTCTCGAGATGCCTCACCCAGTCAAGCGTGACCTCTTCTCAGCTCTGGTTTAACCGTTGTGCCGAGACACGTCGGACGAATTTGAAAGTCTCTCTCGTGACATAACCTCAACTTCTCGTTATCTGTTTTGTTCCGGCCCTGGCCCTTGCTCCTCTTCCTCTGTCTTCCGGAAAGAGTCTGTACACCATACAACGCCGTTCAACGTCTACGAGTGTCTGAACCTCTCTCCTGCTCACTCCTCGCTGACGCCGTGCTCCCACGCCACTTTGGCTTGTTCCTCCTTGATTCCTCCGATTATGGGCTGGGAGATCTTGCGCGGCATGGGCCGGGGCATGGGAGGAGGGGCCGCGAGCTGGCCGTTCAGGGGGTCCTCTTCGGGGATAC
>OMKK01055914.1:0-11603 GCA_900302305.1 Polymixia japonica | reverse complement strand
TCCCCCGCATGGCTTGTGCCAAACTGCAAACGGGACTTCTTATGGCTTTCTTTCAACAATGGCTTTCTTCTTGCCTCTTCCATAAAGGCCCGATCTGTGGAGTGCACGACTAATAGTTGTCCTGTGGACAGATTCTCCCACCTGAGCTGTGGATCTCTGCAGCTCCTCCAGAGTTACCATGGGCCTCTTGGCTGCTTCTCTGATCAATGCTCTCCTTGCCCTGAGCTGTGGATCTCTGCAGCTCCTCCAGAGTTACCATGGGCCTCTTGGCTGCTTCTCTGATCAATGCTCTCCTTGCCCGGCCTGTCAGTTTAGGTGGACGGCCATGTCTTGGTAGGTTTGCAGTTGTGCCATACTCTTTCCATTTTCGATGATGGATTGAACAGTGCTCCGTGAGATGTTCAAAGCTTGGGATATTTTTTTAAAACCTAACCCTGCTTTAAACTTCTCCACAACTTTATCCCTGACCTGTCTGGTGTGTTCCTTGGGCTTCATGATGCTGTTTGTTCACTAATGTTCTCTAACAAACCTCTGAGGCCTTCACAGAACAGCTGTATTTATACTGAGATTAGATTACACACAGGTAGACTCTATTTACTAATTAGGTGACTTCTGAAGGCAATTGGTTGCACTGGATTTTATTTAGGGGTATCAGAGTAAAGGGGGCTGAATACTTTTGCACGCCACACTTTTCAGTTTTTTATTTGTAAAAAAAATTGAAAACCATGTATCATTTTCCTTCCACTTCACAATTATGCGCCACTTTGTGTTGGTCTATCACATACAATCTCAATAAAATACATTTAAGTTTGTGGTTGTAATGTGACAAAATGTGGAAAAGTTCAAGGGGTATGAATACTAAATTATATGACTGTATTATGATAAAACACATCGATCCTGGTGTTTATATTGACATTGACACCAAATTTATAAAGATCGGCATTTCATGGGTTGAAAAAGGCTCAACACGCCATCTACTGTTTTAAATCAGCCTGAGCCTTGCAAGGCCAATGCTGAGATGGATTCAACCGTCGACTACTCTACATCATGAAATTTATATTTAAACAAAGGCCTCCTGCCTCATACATCCATGCCCCCACCCCCATCTCAGCCCCTTGCCCACCTTTTAGCACTTTTCAAAATTATGCAGTGGGTGGAGTTAGGCTCAGACCTGGGAGTGTCGTTACACTTTAATCACCTGATGTGAATGAGAAGAAGTGAATGTATTTTCCCAAATCTTATCCCAGTTAAGATTCACATCTAGTTGTTCAAGTTCTATATTATTTTCTAACCTTGTCCAAGGTAGTATTGTAGTTGTTAGTAGATATAGTGTTTATGCTGGGGTGGATATCAATGCCTAAATAAGTGAGGAAGGGTTCATTTGAACAGCGGTAGAGGACAGGAAAGAGCTTTGTGAAGAATAATGTCTTATGTTTCTTTGAGGAATTCCTGGTCGACAAATCAAGTTACATGTCAGTGAAAATATTTAATTCTATTCAGATTTAGCTAACCGGAAGCTTTGATTTCTCTTTTTTTTTCAGCGTTATTAAGCACTGAGCCGATACAAAAAAAGATGTGTCTACATTTATCGCTGTTTATATCCCAGTCAGTATTATGATATGCAGCTCTCAGGCTGTGTGAAATGACTGTAGTGTTTATAATTAACAGAGGTTCTAGAGACTGTGGATTTTGTTGCACCTGATGAAAGAGTCATGTTCAGAACCTGTGAGAGAGAGAAAGACAGAGTCGTCTTTCAAATGGTAAGTCAGACAGACTTTGATCCAGTTAATTATTTTCCTGCAGTAGTTGTCAGATTAGATATTTTTTCTGGTTTGAAGTGTAGTAAGTTGTCTTTTATTTCTGCAGGGGACTGCAGACCCAGAGAGAGCACTAACCGTGGCACAGCTTGTGTGAGTCCAGAGTACTTTGACTTTTCTCTGACCCTGATTTTCCACCATGCCAGCCGTTCCTTCTCTGTTCCTTCACTTCATTACTGGAGGAGCTTCTGAGCTCCTAGTCATACTGTTATTAATATTAGAATTATTATATTGAAGGTCTGATGTAAATTTAGTCTTTAGCCTTGCAGACCAGCCCTGATGTTGCAAATGTAGACATTTTCAGTTCAAAGCCTTTGATATATCTGACTTATACTTTCCATCGTGTGACTCTGTGATGTGGTTCTGTCATGTGACTCTGTGATGTGATGGACTAGTCAAACAGAACTGCTATACTGACTGTAGTACCTGTGTGTTTGTGGTTGGATGTGTCTGACATACAGGGAGAATGATGTGGCTGCTATTGATGTGAATATGGGCTGCCCAAAGGAATACTCCACCAAGGTGAGTCAGGCTCATTCCAGTCAGTTGCTAATCTGTTTCTTATTTCATGTTGGGTGACCTCTGACCTCCTGTGTCTTGCAGGGAGGAATGGGGGCGGCGCTTCTCTCAGATCCTGACAAGATAGAGGCGGTAAGAATCACTTCTTCTCTGCTTCCAAATGACTCTGACTGAACTCCACCTATCTGACCACTGAACAGAAATCCACATGATATGATGCATTATTTACCCGTGTTTCTGTTCTAGATCCTCAGCATGCTTGTTAAAGGAGTATCCAAACCAGTCACCTGTAAAATCCGAATCCTGCCATCGGTAAGTGATGAAAGGTCTGAATGAAACGCCTTTTGGAACTGTGAAAATTGTGGCAGTTTTGGTTCCTGTTTGTCGGTTGGTCTGTGTGAGCGTGGTCCATCTGTGACAGGAGAGATGACCTTGGTTTGTCCTTTCAGTTGGAGGACACGCTGAGGCTGGTGAAGAGGATTGAGAAGACAGGTGTAGCAGCTATTGCAGTACATGGCAGGTAAAGTATTTTTACAAACCGTTTACATCTACGTGTTGGCTTATTTTCAATAGTACATCAAAGAAAGTTGTTGTACTGATATTAGTTGTATTTATATTCTTTAATACCTTTTTACTCCTCGTCCTCCTACCAACACTTCTACCCGTTGCTGCTGTCATAACCCATTTTCCTCTGAGGATCGATAAAGCTTATCTTATGTTATTGTATTGTTTTGGTATCGTTATCTTATATCGTTATGTTGTCATATCGTTATCGTGTTGCATTGTTATTGTATCGTTATCGTATGGTATCTTATCATATCATCTTGTCAGGTCCTTTTCACATCCGTTTGTCTCTTCAGGCTAAAAGAGGAGCGTCCACGACATCCAGTCCACTGTGACTACATTCAGGCTGTGGCTCAGGCCGTCTGTATCCCTGTCATCGCCAAGTAAGCACCCATCTCTTCCACAATGTTAGCAAGACGGACTGCTCCGTCCCAGTCTGGCCCCATCGGGAGACTGGTATAGTATGGTAGATGTTACTGGTTTAATATAGTAGATGTTACAGATTCTAATTTAAATCATCTGTGCCTTGGGGTCCTACCTCTAGGATATCTGGAAAAATATGTTTTCAAATTAATTTAAAATCACCAATGTCTGAAAAGCTTAGTTATTACACATACTCATTTCACACATAATAATATTACTTGTAGTGTAGAATAATGTTGTGGTCTAGTGGTCTAATGGTGGTGGTCTAATGGTCTAGTCATATTGCACAGCCTCTGTCTGCATACATCATATTGAACACTGACCAAACTTTTGAAATCCAGTAAAGAAATGATCTGGAAAGAGTGTAATGTTCTTAAACAGAGTGTAGGAGCTCTGTGAAAGAGATTGAAGCTCATGGTTTTCCAAAGCTTAGCATCCTACCTTGGTTACCTCCAGTTCGATACCCCTGTGTTGTGAAGTTGTAGAAGAAGAGGTGGTTTGTGTGGCGACAGTCTTTCCCAACCATAATGTACCATGAAGTCCCTCGGTGGACAGGATGGAGGTTTATTATCAGTCAGGAATGTGTGGGAACTCAGTCAGAACCTCGCTGTTTCTCCAGCGGTGGTTCTCTGGACCTGGTGAAGAGCCACGCTGACATCGAGGACTTCAGGAAGGCCACCGGCACATCGTCAGTCATGCTGGCGCGAGCCGCCATGTGGAACCCCTCGGTGTTCCGCTGCCAGGGTCTAGTTCCTGTGGAGGAGGCCATGGAAGAATACCTGAAATACGTAAGCTGCTGATATCCACAGATCAACATCATTTATCCCCATGGAGAAATTTCCCCAGAAAGTCCCCAGAAATTCACAAACCACTTTGACTGTTTGAACAGTCAGTCTGATTTTTAAAACAGAAAACAACCTCCACATGACAGTTAATGTCCCAGTAGAGTGTGAGGTAAAGTAGACTAACTGACAAACATCTGCCTGGTGGCTGCTGGTAATTTCACTCTGGTCCTGTCTTTCTGTAGGCCATACGATACGACAACAACGCCTTCAACAGCAAGTACTGTCTGTGTCAGATGCTGAGAGACAAGGTGGAGTCTCCCATGGGCAAGCAGGTCCAGTCAGCCCAAACCAACGCAGAGATCAGGTACCAGAACCTTCAATTTGCTCTCATTTGGTTTGTGGCATGAATGGGAAAATAATTGTTTTGGGTTTTTTTGTTCTAGATGAGCTGATGTTTTTACAGATGTGATTTTGTCCAATAACCAGGGCTCTCATGGGCCTTAAAAATCCTTACAAGTTCGTGAATTTGAAAAAGAAAACAGGTCATATTGGAATTAGGTCTTGAAAGTAATTAAAAAGGCCTTCAATTTGATCTTCAGTAAAGTTTAGGAACCTTGGATAACAGTGATGTTCTGTCCCTGTCCTCCTCTTAATCTCTGTAAAACAACCTGACCTGTCTGTCATCATTTAAATAATGGTTATTGGTAGGTCACAGGTTTAATCCCCACAACAGCCGTTGCTGCCAGTGTCCTTGAGCAAGGCACCGAACCCCTATCTGGTCCCCTATCAGCTAAGTGCCTAAAATGTAACGATCCGCTTTAAACTGTGTTGCAGTGATGCACTGGGGATGCAGGAGTATTATGAGAAGATCCAGGGCCTGCTCCAGGCCAGGAGGGAGGCTGTTCAGACCAGCAGCTGCCCTGAGCACCCTGTGATGGAGGGAGACGTCACCACCATGGCTGTCAAGTTTGAACGGTTGGTGTCGCTATTGGCACAAGCTGTCTGGGTACAGCTAACTGCCTAGCATTGCTACCAATCTCATTTAATACCTGGTAGCATTGAAAGATATGTCTTACTCATTAACAGTATGTCAATATTTAACAGAACAGTACGCCACAGTAAGAAAATGACCCACCACGGCAATTTGAATTTATTGATTTATTTGCAGTTATTGGTTATGACTCGTCCCAGGCGTTCCTCCATACAGTCAATGCTTTCCTTAAATCAACACTTGGGTCAACGTAGAGTTGGGTTCTGCTCAGGTGTGTGTGCTTCCCTCAGCTCAGACAGCTTCTCTGTGACTGAGGCAGGAGAAGCGAGCAAACGCATCAGTCAGAGAGCGACAGCAGGAGGGAAGAGATTTACTCACAAATTACCTGAGATTGAAGTTACATGAAATCAATACTGGTCATTAATTTGTCGCGGAAATACAAATAAAGCTGTAGCTTTCTTTGTAACAAATGGATTTCTAATCAATTTGATCATTTCTAAATCTCTGTTCTCACAGGTCTGTCCATCAAGCTACAGTAATGTTAGTTAGATCTGCCTTGATGGATTTTATTTCATATACTTTATAATTTGTTCCTTTTGGCTGCCTCACATTTGTTCAGTTATTTCTAACTTGATTGTATTGCATTTTAATGTTAAATTTTAGTCTGAAAGTCACAGAAATTAGTTATTTAATAGTTTTTACGGGGGACGATGCCCCCGGACCCTCCTACATAGTATTGGTCCGAGCCTTCTACCACCACAGTAACAAAACAAAAAAAGAGGAAGCACGTGTGTGTAGTGTGTGTAGGATGTGTAGTGTGTGTAGGATGTGTAGTATATAGGGTCGAGGGTGTCTGACTGGTTGTGTTGTGTCAGGAGGGAGTACCCCCCCCAGATCACCCCCAAGATGTTCCTGTTGGAGTGGAGCCGCAAAGAGAAGCTGGAGCAGCCGCTCTACCAGACGGTGAGAGAAGAAAACTACTTCCTGTTCGAGAAACCATCCACACAAGACTAAATGCTGGACATATTTAGCTCCATCAGTAGATCAGATAAATTGATAAAGTGAATCTAATCTAAAACAAAACAACCTGCAGTGTACTGTAGACCACCAACAACAGACTTGATGTATGGCTATTTATCCTTAAGCATATCTTGTGGTTAAATCCCTCATGTCCCTGAGCGTTGTGTGAGCGTTGTGTGAGCATTGTGTGAGCGTTGAGTGAGTGTTGTGTGAGTATTGTTTCTAGTGCTGTTGAACAGAGTGTACTGCTGTTTATTATCCATACTGTATTCAGGTCCAGCGCTCTCAGGACAGAGCCTTCCAGTCGACAGTAACAGTAGCAGACCAGAAGTACAGATCCACCCTCTGGTGAGTTGTCAGACCATCACTGAATGTGAAGCATAGTATAGAATATATTCTATATAATTATATTCCATACTGTTCCATTATTAAGCTTGATTTATGCTTCCACGTTGAAGTGCCACTGCATCTACGCGTATGTTTTTGTGGCTCAGCTTCCGGTTAAGCCTACGTGCCCTTCCTCAAACATGTAACCACCTGTAGGGGCTACGGCTGCTTGGGCCGCTTTGTATTTCCTGCTGTGTGTTTTGCAGTGCCCGGTAGCGTGTTTTGATAGTGAAGACAATATCTGTCAGAAAGTCACAGCCAATCTCTGAATGAGATCAACGGGAGCTTTTATTTATGACAGATGAACATGTGCAACTGGTTTACTAAATCATCAAACCTATTCACCGAATGAAATGCATTTCTTCATCCATCTCTGGCATTTGGTGAACTAGCACTGGGAGTTCCCCCTCCTCTCTCACCATGTTCAGTGGTCTCACAGACCATCTCCTCTTCCCACATAATCTTCCCCTTCTCATTTACTAGCAAAATTAGTTCTTCTTCCTCATCTAGGAAAGCTGTTTCCAGTGCTATAATGGGTAGAGTCTACGCAGAAGTATAAATCACTTGCTACGCCGACGTCTTGTTGCAGAAGTTTAATTCGGTGTTCAGTGGTTGTCCAGGTTTACTGTATAATGGCTCATATATGGAGATAGAGGAGAGCCCACACACAAGCAACTTCAATCATAATCATAATTTTTCTTACAGTGCTTTATTACAGTGCTGTGACTGAAGTTCCTGGTGTCTGGTTCTACTCTGTAGCACAGTTACAGGAGGAGCCACTTCTGTGGCTTGATGCAAAAATAAAACAATAATTAATTATATAACTGTTGATTAAATTAACATGTTTGTTTTCCCTGCTTGTTTATTAAAGTGTGAAGCCTGTGATTAAATTCTGTTTGGTTCGTTCTCAGGGAGAAATCGAAGAAGTTTGCGGAGCAAGCTGCAGCCATCGTGTGTCTCCGGGTGCTGAAGCTCCCAGAGGGGAAGCTGGGGGAGGAGAACTCCGGCCTCGTCTGTAAGAGGAAGAGGGAGGGGAAGGTGAACGGCAGAACAGAGGAAGAGGGAAGCAAGAAGCGACACCTGTCGGGTTCAGAGCAACAAGAAGCAGAAACCCTAGAGACAGCCGCCCTTTCTAACGGTGGCCATCATGAGCCAGACAGTCCTCAATAACAACAGTAGAGTTTAGCAAGACTTTGTAACAATTATGGAGGACAAGTGAGCCGTTTACCTGAGGAGAAGAGATGTGGGACTCAGATGAACATGGTGCAGGTCATATTAGATGACAAACGTTTATCCTGTCACTATTTGGGAAACAAGGGTTTTCAGTTTTTGATTTGTTGCATGTAATCTTGATGTCTTGGTTTTAGTAAACCAAGTAAACTTGCTTCCCAGTGATGAGACTGACCTAGAGTCAGATCTATGGGAGTTTGTGTCATGAGCTGAGAGAGTGATGCATGTCATGGCTTTACTTGGGTCACTGTCTTCAGGTCTGTTTCCATGGTACCCGGGGGCCTCGTTGGTCTTTGGTGTTTATTCATATACAGTACAAAGATACACTGCAAAAAATGTCCATCTTAAAGAGTCATATATTCTCATATTCAGCCAAAAAAGTCAAAGAAATTTCTTAAAATAAGTGAACATTTTTGCTAATGTATTGAGGTAATTCCACTTGTTTCCAATGCAGTTTTATTTATTTCAAGAAGTTTTTAGAAAGGTATAAAGAAAATGACACTTGAAAGCAGCTGATAGATGTCAACCCCCTCACGTGCAGCTTCCTGTCACTGATGCTCCTACAAGAGGCTTTTATTACGGGATGGGTGTGTTCGCCGTTGGTCTGCATTGTCTTTATCAGTTATACTTTAGATTTTTTTTTTTTTTGGGATCAAAATGTAACCAGGATTCAAGAGCAAAACAGACAATTGATGTGGGTTTAAGTTGGATTCTGAGGTAGAAAGGATGGATTAGTGGTGGAGGTGTTGGGTGCACATGCTGCGGCTAGTACTGTATGTCCTCTCATCTCACACTTGTGTTTATAATCTGTTGTATCCATGGTAGGTTTACTGAGCAAGCGTACTCTCCTTCAGCCCACCCTGCTTCACATTCATATAATTCCACACATTCACAACTGGAAACTGCCTAGTACAACCACCGTCTTCTACTGTTGGCCACTGGGACCTGCCCAGTCTAACCACAGTCTTCTATTGTTGACCACTGGGAGCTGCCCAGTACAACCACAGTCTTCTATTGTTGATCACTGAGAGCTGCCCAGTACAACTGCAGTCTGGTACTGGTAGCCACTGAACAGCTCCACTGGAGCAATTGAGAGTTAAGTGCCTTTTTCAAGCATACATTAGTTGCAGTTGTTGGGGTAGATCGTTGAATTTTCCCATTTTGCCCAGAGATCCAAACCGTCAGCTTAATGCTACGAGCCTGCTTTTATTATAATGGTACATCAATCGTAAGGCTGATGTAGTCTGGATGTTCTGTCAATTAAATCTGAAAAATAAGGCCGTCGGTTGGTGTGTGTGCGCCCAATACCGCAACGGGTTTTTCTAAGGAAAGCCACATGGATCAAACTTGAATTAAGTACCAGTAATTAACTTTAGTTAATTACGAGCAGTCGATAACGGGATGTTATTCATAGTGGTTTTTTTTTTAGCACAATAATGTGTCTAGACAATAGAGGGCAGTGCTCGACCTTAATTATTATTTCAGATATGTTAACAATTTATGACTCCTGACCTTACAGAGAACGTTTAATTTTGATATTATGCTGAAAATTATGTTTTAATGAACCCAGAACATTTAAGTCCCGATTGCATTATGAGGTTTCCTCTGAATAATGATGTCTGTTTGAATTAAATCACTAAATTCTGACTGCGGTCGGTGCCGTGAACTTCCCTTTTTTGTTTATATATTTTTATTCAAGGAAGCGACTTCATTCTAACTTATTCAAGTAAGTTATTTTACCAATAAACAGTTTATTCATTTAAATACGTTTAAAAAGTGCATAAATTAAGTTTTGACAGCGTTTTTGAAAATAAATCTGTTTTAATTTGTTGTTTTTTATTATCAAATATAAAGTTTTACAGTTAAAGGCTGAATTTATGGATATGATATTTGACTGCTGTGAGCCCCACTGTACGGGTCACAGGACTGACGTCATCGGGTCATTGGTCTGACGTCATCGTCGGAGCTGTCGAGGCGCTTTGTTTCTAACGTGGAAGTTAAAACTAGAGACCAGTCAGACAAACTACCAACAAGTGTCGATATACAGACGCGAGCAATAATTTAAGATATTATGGGACTTTTATTGTAAACGTAGATTATATGGACGCATTTAACCAACGCGCTGGTGTCATTTACAACTTTACTGCGGACTTGTTGCTGTTTATGGGTGAAACCGAGTCCAGCTGACCGTGACCGTCTGGTTTCTTCTTTATGGGACTGAAAGTGTTGCAGACCAGGTTTATCCTGTCAGTCCAATGACCTCAGTAAACAGCAGCGAGGAGCTGGACTTCAGGCTGATCTTTGGGGAAGAGCTGCTGCAAGGTAAGACTCAACCAACCACATCACAATACGCGGACTGGTGTTTTCAAGATAATAATAATGTATATATTTATAGAATAAAATGCATTTATATCGCACACATATATCGATGTCAACAGTGCATTATCACAGGATATAACAATAACGTAAAGATGATTTAACTGAAATTGGTTGAAGTGCAAGAATGGGAACTCTTCAATACGAATTATGCTTTTTACCAAACTTAACAAAGCGATGCTCGTGTGACGATCGATAGATATAGATAGACAGATAGATAGATAGACAGATAGATAGACAGATAGAGGGGATGGAGAGTGTACATGCTGCTATAACAAGCTGGCCCAGCCTGTCACAGAGAGCTGTCTGCTTTTACTTCCTTGTTTTCTAACCGCTGAACTGCACCCTGCAGGCGCCAGGAAGCTGGCACTGCCCCTTACCGTTGCATCAGATAACATCTATATTCATTACATTCATAGATTTTGCAAATAAGTACAAACTGGGGGCGTCGTTTTATGTGCTCTCAATCAAGGCACAATCAGCCCTTTGACGTTCAGTCGTTTTTGCATTTGGCGTGCAGGGTGTGTGTGGGTGTATAAACTTGTTAATAATAGGGTTGCTGCTTTGTTGATGGGTGATCATGCACATCTGTGTGAAGTAAGCGGGGTTGTAAATAATCTGCCACAATGATAGTAGCCTGCAAACCTCTAGTCCACCCACACATAGCCAGTACAGATGAACCCAATTGTACATGTGTAAACTCAGACATGATGTGAATCACATAAGATAATATCAGCAGCTGTCTGTATCCTGCTGGTGATAGACATTGAGTATGAGGGCCATCAGGTTTGATATCAAAGGTGCTGCTGTTAATAATGGGTAATAAAGAGGAGAATTTGCATTGCAAATGATCAAGCATCATACTTTGCATATTGGACATGCACATTTTGTCTTCCAACCACATTTAGATCCTGATGTCAGGACACCTCCCAGCTCCACCCAGGCTCTGGTCAGCCAGCCGATTGGCCAGGAGCTTCAAAATCATCTATATCTTCCCATCCTAGCTCCACTCCAAACCCCAAATAACTACCAGCATCCAGGCTACCAAGCCCAGGGTCCCCAGTATAGCTCCCTGGGGAACTCCAGAACATTTGATTGTCCCAGCATCCAGATCACCTCCATTGCTCCTAACAGTCATGTGGAGGTGGGGAGTAACCAGGATGTTGTGGAGGCTATCGGGGCAGAAGGAGGCTGCCCTGAGCGGGCCTGGTCCAGGGACCACCTCTATCTGTCCCTGGACCCCTGCTACAGGGACACGGCGCTGAGCGTCAGCCCCTGCAGCAGCCTGTCCTCCAGAAGCTGGCTGTCCGATGTCTCCTCCTGCGAGTCTTTCTCCCACATCTACGACGATGTGGAGGGGGAGCTTAACGAGGCCGCCGCCCGCTTCTCCTTGGGCTCCCCACTGACCTCCCCTCTGCCCTCCCCGGGTTGTGGGGGCGGGGCTTTTGGGGTGGAGCTCTGGCAACAGCAGTACCAGCACCCCCTACCCTT
>OMKK01055912.1:0-10260 GCA_900302305.1 Polymixia japonica | reverse complement strand
TTCAAACAATGAACACACCAACAAGACAACCAGAACATACAACTGACATGGCACCTACTACACTTAACACAGGACAAGACCAACCATAACATAACACTCAAAACTAACATGAAACACTAGAACTACAAAACACACAACAGCACAGAAGACAACCCACATACCTGAAACAATGACCCAACAATGATTGACTGGGAAGACAAGACTAAATAGACTGGGAGGTGATTACAATGAGACACACCTGGGAGGACTCAGACTGACATGGGAGAAACAAGACGTAGAACCACAAAACCTAGACAACATAGAACTGTGACAAGACACTGAACACCAAACATGACAAAACAGGGAACACCAAGACAAGACTACTAAATAACAAAAAGCCACGCAGGGCACAAGGAAACTAAACTAACAAAACCCCAAACACACCAGCCACACGGCTGGATCATGACACACACACACATTCAAACATGCACAAGGTCTTGCAAATTGCGGTGTACTTATTCAGTCTATTGATCAATGTATTCATTGTGTTTTGTTTTTTGTAATGTTTTGTGTCCCTTGTTTTCTATAAAGCATGACAAACATGACACATTTGTTTGTTAAAGGCGCTCCATTAATTCATGAAAAAAATGTGTCAAATACTTGATAAAAACGTTGACTTAACTGTTTTAATCAGTTACTGGCCGATGTGGATAATACCCCGCACACACAGCTGTGCAGTTTGGTCAAACATCCTACAATAATAAACAATAATTATTATCTTCATTATTATCGGATTCTTCTTCTACTTCTACTTGTTGTTGTTGTTGTTGTTGTTGTTGTTGTTGTTGTTGTTGTTGTTGTTGTTCTTCTTCTTCTTCTTCTTCTGCTTCTTCTACTTCGTCTTCTTCTTATTTTTATTATTGGTGGCGGTAGTAGGAGTAGTTGTAGTTCTAATAGTAATAGTACTGACTTACTATAAGCGATGCCATTAGTTTCGAATACATTTAATCGAAACTCATAATGGAAACTCATCATCTCAGAGGGACATAACGTGAGATAAATACATCACTGGGTCAGACGAATGAGGCTTCTCTCTTTCTCTGCATACATCAGACTCGTCCTATTTGCATATCGCCTGCGTAACGCTGACCGTGCCTTTATAAACCGGAGCTCTCGGACGAACCCAACCCAGCGCACGTTGGATCAACCCGAGCGGTGAAGAAACGTTCAACCTTTCTGTTTCTTCTGCATAACTTCCGTGACTATTTGCCACAACTGCCTTGTTTCGATGGAACGGACTATCTTAACCAACAGCTGAGCTGAAAGGACGATAACTCAAGCCACCCCCCCACCCTGTTTTGACTTGGTTTAAATGTAAGTGTGTTTAAAAATGTTAAGTGTGTGTGTGTGTGTGTGTTTTTGTTTTACATTGCTCGTGTTTTATGAATAGGTTGGTTCTCTCGGTTTTTAATATGTTTTGAGTAATGCGTTTTGGAGATGCGCAATTACGCACCGATCGGCGATGGATCAAGCGTTGCGTTTATCCTTTATATGGAGTAAAAAAAAATCGTTATGAGCAGAAATGTCGGCTACATCTGCAGTGGCATGCTTTAAAGAAATATTTTTCCTGTATTTTTATTATTTCCAATTTTAAAAAGAACGCCAGACTAGATGTTGGGTAGACCTTATTTGGATGTTTCTGTTCGCTTATTGAAAAAGTCTCTACAAAGGTAGAATTCAAGGGGCCACATAGGGAATGTCTCGAGGGTCGCGACTGTGCGAGTCTCTGTGTGAGAATGTCTGTGAGACCTCAGTCAGACCTCAGTGTTGCAAATCTGCCTGTCACTTAATGTAAGTAATGTACTGAACATCTTGTACTTAATGAAAAATCATTTTGCTGTTGTGTGTGATGATCTGGCTGAAGATCCAAAAGTTATAATGTAAAGATAATATCACATTAAAATGTAGGCAATACAAGCAGTGACCATATACTGATGTTACCTATTTATTTACTATTATATACTATATGTTATTTTAATCTACCTAGCTACTCATCTATCTATCTATCTATCTATCTATCTATCTATCTATCTATCTATCTATCTATCTATCTATCTATTTCTTTGCCTATTCCAAAATCTGACACCAGACACTCATCTTGACATATTTCTGACATTGTGTTTTATTGTGAAATGTGTCCTTGTTTTGGCTACACACGAAACAGCAAATATTCTCCTGTGGGCAAAACAAACATGAAGCTGACTACAACATGCGAGAGGCTCGACATCGCAGTCATTGCAAGCATCAAACAATGAAATCAAAACGTCCCTCGCCAAAACACAAGTGTTTGCAGTTTTCAACTTCAGGATTTAAGTGGCATCATTTTGTCTGTTGCATTTCACTGTATAGTATGTAAACAATGCAATGTTTATATATAATACCTTAATTCTCTTCTTTGGAAAAGCGTTTGAAAGTTGCTGATAAAGATAACTTTGACGTAGTTTTCATCCACAAATGACAACTGTGGTCTTTGTACTCCCCCAGGATGAACAACAGGGATCGATGGAGGGTGTACAAGCGGGTCAGTGTCATGTTCTTCTTGGCTGTGGTGGCTCTGACCGTCGTCCAGAGAGGGACCATCAGCACTGGGGCTTCCTTCCAAATAGAGAGGCAGGCTCGCGTGGAGGCCTCCCAGGGTTCAGAGGTGGCGGCCGGCTTGATAAAAGATAAGAAAGAGATAAAAGGCTCCTACCCTGGAATGACTAGCTTCTGGAAGGCGAGCAAGCCTCAGCCGGTGCCCGCGGTGGCTCGGGCCGCCACCACCACCGAGGACCCGGGCGTCACCCGGGACCGCAGCCCCAGGACCTGGGACATAACGGTTTCCAACTGTAGCGCTAACCTCAACTTCTCGGGCCAGGAGTGGTTCGTGGGCCTGGAGGCGAATTTTAAGCAGTTCTTGCTTTACAGGCACTGCCGTTACTTTCCCATGCTCACCAACCACCCGGAGAAGTGCGCCGGGGAGACGTATCTGCTCATGGTCGTTAAGTCGGTGGCCACCCAGCACGACCGCCGGGAGGTTATCCGGAAAACCTGGGGCAAGGAGCGGGTGGTGGACGGTAAGAGGGTGAGGATGCTCTTCCTCCTCGGTAAACCATCCAACGAGGTGGAAAGAGCCAACCACCAGAAGCTCCTGGAGTACGAGGACTACATCTATGGGGACATTCTCCAGTGGGACTTCTTGGATAGCTTCTTCAACCTGACGCTCAAGGAGACCCACTTCCTCAAGTGGTTCAACACGTACTGCCCCGACGTGCGCTACATCTTCAAGGGGGACGACGACGTGTTTGTCAGCGTGGAGAACATCTTAGAGTTCCTGCAGAGTAGCAACCGGGTCAAGAACCTGTTTGTGGGGGACGTGCTTTTCAAGGCCAAACCCATTCGCAGAAAGGACAACAAATACTACATCCCCCAGGCGCTGTACAACAAGACACACTACCCTCCGTACGCCGGCGGTGGGGGCTTCCTGATGGACGGGCCCCTGGCTAGGAGGCTCCACTGGGCCTCGGACACGCTAGAGCTCTACCCGATCGACGACGTCTTCCTGGGCATGTGCCTGGAGGCGCTCCAGGTGACGCCCATCAAACACAATGCCTTTAAGACGTTCGGCTTGGTGAAAAATAAGAACAGCAAGTTAAACCGAGAGCCTTGTTTCTTTAAGAGCATGATCGTGGTGCATAAGCTGCTCCCGTCGGACCTCATGCACATGTGGAATCTGGTGAACAGCGACCTGGTCTGCTCTCAGAAAGTGGAGATCTTATAGCCTGACGGGAACTCTGGGGGCGACGGAGAGCGCAGACCGTAAGCTGAGCCTCGGTCGGTACGAGTTGGCAGTGCGAACATTGGGGGGAGGATTTCGTTTGGAGAAGGAACGGGACAATATTTGATATTTTCTATTTAAGTACTGCGACGCAGGTTTCATGGAGTAGCATCCAGCACCGTCAGAGTAAATAATATGGAGTTTTCGGGGGGTTTTTTCTTTTGGAAAAAGGTTGACTTAAAATTATTTATATTCTCTTGGGATTTTGAAGGACTCTCATTTTCAGCAGGCAAATTCAGAGGCAACGACCTAAGACCGGACCCACCATCGCAGTAGGTGCTGCAGAGAGGACGGTCCGACGCTCGGCCGAAACAGACTTTGTACAAAGTGTTGTTGCACATAACCTTTATCTGGACCAGACTTTTCTAGTGTTCCACTTCAAAACCACCTTAGAGAATAGAAATAAAACAACTGTGTCTCTACCTCAGCAATGTGGTCTTAAAGTCGCTTATTGCATAGCTAGTTATTTGGTCACTTTTTCAATCTACCCTATTACATATAGCCAGAGGGTGTGGTAGACATACCTACACATGACCCCAAAGTTAGATTTAGATCAATTGTTTATTGTGGAGGAACTTGCACTTCTGTTATTGTCTGAACTACAGCTGACTTGATCTGGACTTCTACTAATAGCATACTACTGGAAACTAAAACAAAAACAAAGATGTTTAAACTCGTTACATGTATGTTGTCCATGGATTTGAATGTGCTGATATACTTGACAGGAATTGGGTAGAGGGTTTACAATGAAACTGTGAAACAAATAAAACTACTGCTGGTACGTGTACATGACATGCTAATTTTATAGCCCCCTGGTAAAAGGGGGAGAGATGAGGGTGTCTGATATTTAATTTAATGTGGGGATCGGTATTAATGCAACGTTCAACGATTATAAGTCTGATGCGTTGAGGGTGGTGATTATGTCTGGATGATGTAAATACGTGTAAAAATCAAAATGTACAGAGACTCTCATTTGTAAATAAACATCTAAAATCAGCGGTGGTCCTGATGGTTTTCTTACTCAAAAGCGTGGCCTAGACTCATTGCTATTGTTCTTTTGCCTTAACAGCACCGAACATCGATGTGAATATCCAAATCAGATCACACAACAAAAGCTGCCTTGATGTACGAACGAAATGTTGATACAATGTATCCGATACACAACTATACAGAACAGAAACACATTTACGAGGGATACATCCTCAGATAATGGAATCTGAACAATGTATTAAGTGTTCATATTGTCAATGTTCAGTCCGTAAATCCAAGAGTGTGCATTTGTTTTCACTAAGCAATGTTTGACTGTGAAACAACAACTCAAAATTCAATATTGACAAAAACCACTGAGCTTAAGAGATATTGAAGGAGAAACTCAAAAGAAAATATTAAACAATGATTTTTTCTGTTATGGATTTGATATCCAGTGTGGAATACTGGTTGTTTTTATCCATAATCTGTTTTTTATTTGTTTTCAGAGGTCAATATTTTGTACACTGTGGAAGTGCGTAAAAGAAACACGAACAGACGGTAGTATGGAGTCTTTGGTTTTTCAATATCGGTGTGATTTCCCTGCAAGATATTATGTATCTTTTCACTTATCAAAACTGCAGACAGCGATACTGCCAGTTGAAAGTGAAGATATTGTTTTACGCTTTAAGTTGCTCCAAACAGGACAAACAGAACATTAGTAACCAAACAAATACATTCCTGGTATTGTTCACAACCTTTTGCAGTACAATCAGTACAATAAAGACAGAGAAACTAGATCTCGGCAGTATACGGTTTCACAGGACACCCTGATAAAACGTTTCATCTGTGGGAAACGCGGTAACAAACTTTAATCTTTCACAGCACCAGAAAACATTGCAGATTATCCCTTTCTATTGTCCTCTAAGAAGATATTTGTATAATATCATGTCCAAGTGACCCACAGCAAAAAATAATAAGCACAATTATTATTTTTATTTCACATTTATTGATAGGACAGCGCAGTTTGTTCATTACGAACTTGAATGTACTTCACACTGAAATGACTGTTGAGGTCCACCATTGCTGAGACAACATTAACAAAACAGCACAAACACAGCAATAGTAAGCTATTGTGTAGTCAAAAGGAGTTTATATTAGCTACCGTCCGATCCAGTTTCAGCTGTTGTCTGGAGTCTCGGAGGACCAGATTAGACACTGTAATCGTCCTGCCGAAACGCTACGCGACCGAACATCAAAGAAACATAGGTAGGTATACATGTGACGAGTCTGGGAGGATGTTCATGTCAGAGAAGGAGTCACGTTGTGAGCCACAACGCTTATCAGGGTGGCCAAGCCTGGGTTGCATAATGTTCTTTGAAACAAAATAAAAAATACAGTTTAACAAGCAGTACTAATGACTGCTGAGCAAGGAAGTTAATTGGCTTCCCTTAACACATTGGTGGGTCCTCTGTGAATGCACAAGGATATACAGGTCGGTGTGGTAGGAAGTTGTAATCTTGCTAATGGTTTCGTGACATGCTCAAAGAGAGAGAGAGAGAGAGCGGTCGTACAGTAAAACAACTTGCTAAAAGCGCTACGGACAGGCAATGCGTGCAAGGACAGAGGAAGCTAAAACCCACAGAAAAATGATGTGAAATCTCATGATACCTCATCTCCCAGAGGGCCAGGCGAACCCAAAACGTTCTGCACTCGCTCTGAACGTTTACCAGCCAAACTGAATAGAAAAGATCTTCCGTAGACTTCAAAAACATAGATCAGCCACCAGACAAAATGTACTTCCCACCCCCTGATGGAAGGCGCTGATTTACTGTATGCGGATGGTCCCAGTCGTCTCCGCAGTGCGTACACACCCGGCTTTCCAAGCTAGCTCCAGACCGGGATGTTTGCTGACACTAATTGGGGAAGCTTTTGATGTCAGTGGGGTCAGTGGGCAGGCTGAGAGGGCCTGTAAGCTTTCACACCAGTACTCTATTTACTTCAAAGGCCAAAGGAGCACCAATCACCGGCACATCCAAAGAGGGGAATGTTGCTGATCGGGTTAAAATGGAAAAGAGATCATTCCTTATCCCGTGGCCTTCAGACTAGCCTATCTGTTGGCGTCGGGAATCGTGGAAACTCTCTTATCTTATGAAAGATTATAACTTTGGTGAAACATCAAAGCTGTGGAGTGTAGAGGAGTGGAAGAAGCAGAGAATTTACTTTGGAAATTGAGGTTATACATTGGAAATGAACAGGAGTCGCTGCAGATGTTAGATAACCAGGAAGCATATATTATTTGTTTACACTGAATTCCCCATGACGAACACAGAAGCCATTCAGCGGGCCTACAGCAACACGTTGTTGAGAAAGACCAATGCCTCTCCAGCCACAAATAAAATTTGTGAAATTTAAGGTCCTACAACCACGGCCGTGACTTTGTGCCAGTCGGCCTGCAGACATCTTCTACCACCAGAGAACAAACTGCTTTAATCACGGGAGCTAACGGGTAGTTCACAAGACAATAGACTTGAAATAAGCAGGTTTTAGGAATGATGGATAGCTTCTAAGGGACAGGTTGTGTTTAGGCAGCAGTGAGGTGTATACTAGCTAAGGGGGCTTTGCAGGAACATGGTATCTGCTTGGGTTTTCCTGACACTGGACAATAGGCTACATGATGCTAGCTAGGTCCTCGCTGTATAGCATATACAGTACAACCTCTGCTCAAAGTACAATCCTCTCCAGCTTTGTGAAATTAAAACAGTTGTCAGAAGATCATATGAAGATGCTTGAGGGATGTTTCCATGGTGAAGGCAGATGATGGTGGAGTGGAGCGGAGTGTGGTTAGCCATATCTGCGCTGTAGTGTGGCTCAGCTGAACAGCGGATGCAGCTGCAAGGTGTAAGAGATATTGGGAAGCTAGCAGACTTGTTATATTGAGTTAGCGGCCCGTACAGGTTTTGTTACAGACCCTTTATTTTTAATAAAAGTCTATGTATGTGTGCAACCTCCGTGTCAGCGTGTTTACACCTCTAAAACCCCGAGCAGTGACAGTTTTGTTACTTGAAGTAAAGGTTTTGGGGGAAAAAACAAACAAAGGATTTGATGAAGCGGGAGAAAAACTGGTTTTTCAAGTTGGAGCCTCTTGAGAAAAGCTCTTCTGTCTTCACGAAAACTCATTTCCATCAGTTATGTCATTTGATTTGTTTGTTCGACGAGGCCGTCCAAGAATCAGCTCAACTTGGCTAGTTCGGATTTTAGTTCAAACATACAAGCAATCTGAATCCTCTGTTAAAAGTACTGTTTGCACTCTTACTGGTGGAACAGCAATAATGATTATCAAGCGTTTAATATTTACACATGGAGGGAAAGATCCACCTGTGACACTGAAGCACTGCGTGGAGTGTTTACGATGTTCCCATAGACAAAACAAATCCCTCAACCTTTTACCGGTTAACAGTACTATTATTTAATCATTATTTTAAGGTTTCAATGATGTTAGTGATACGATATTTTGATTAGTCTTAATCGTTAAACCTGTTAGAGACGTTCCCCGAGGAAAAGTCCTTCATCGGATTAACTTCAGTTCTTACTGTACAGTTTCCTAGAACTTCTCTGTCATACACAGTTATTCTGAGCATTTGGTCACATTGATAATCCTTTAGTTATATTGTTGGTTAAATGTATTATTCTGTGTCCTGTGACTCACTTTTGGTGGGTTGTCATGTTCAGAATATCTAGGAATTTAAGATTATTCTACTGTTATAAGTCTAAGTTGCTCTGGAAGAGTGTAGGCTTAACACGTAAAATATCAATGTTAAATATGTAATCCGTATCGTTTTTATGTTTAAAAATACGTTTTTTGTTGCTATCATGTCAATCATGCTCACAGTGATGGTTCATCCCAGTCCTGGTGAATTACTCTGCATTCTGTTCCATGCAGTGACTTATTTTATGTAAACGGCCTTTAAGAGTAGGTCAACAAGTGAGACACAACGGCTGAAAAACCTGAAGAAAAGGTGATATCTTCAGAAACTGAACCTGCAACTATTCCGAAGAATGAACAAGTGTCGGTCTGAGGAAGGAAAACGTAACGTAATAAAAGAGAGCGACCGTCTACGTGGACAGACACAGCGATTACAAACTGAACTCTAGGAATCGTTATTCAAACAAATCTTTTGATGAGCAAAAGAAAAAAAAAGCAACAGAAGGTTTAGGTTGGAACACGAAGACAAAGAGAAAAGCCTGGAAGACAGATGATGAGGACGAACAGATGCCAACATCTGTCAGTTTCTTCTTCTCTTTTTAATTTAAAACATAAAGTGCTTGGATTGTCCTTCTGTCGCTGCTGTCAATCATCTCTTCCCTTCCTTTCCATCTTGTCATCTTCACTTCTCCATACATTTTCCAGACACCATTTTCTTGACTGGATTTCAAGAATAAAGTCTAGATTTTAGGTTTTATAATGTGCACTCATAGTCATTACAACGTGAAAACTAACAATATCAACCTACAACTAAATATCAATAATGCAAACATCTATATATATCTATATGTATCTATATGTAAATGAAATGTGTAGTTGTGGTTTGAGTCCCTGACTCTGTCATGCTTGAGAAGAAGCCAGGGCTACGAGACTTCATAGCACTTCTGTGCTATAGAACACAACGTCCTGGACAAAGCCCCATTGTGAGGAGGACTCACAGCAGTATACTCCCGTTTAAAAGGCTTCTTTTTAAACCAGCCACTGAACAAATGAGTCAAAGCGAGTGTCAGTGTCTCTCCTCATCTTTTCGTCACAATGTCCTATTGATTAAACATCACTTCTTTGTGTTTTCTATCGAGTCAAACTAAATGCATAACACTATAGATCCTTTCCCCACTGTAATCATAGTTGCATAGTTGTGTGAAATGTTTGTTATTTTATGTTGACCTGCCACTGCAGGTCAGTCAGTGTGTTGATATTCCCTCTTTTCTAAACCATGTTGACAATCCCAGTCCCGTCTCTAAACTCCTCCCAAGAATCTGTTGTCCTGTAGTGTGTGAGGTGTTTGATGGACAGGGGAGAGGAGTGATGGAGAGGTGCTGCAGGGGAGGAGAAAAATCCAACTTGTTGTAATTCTCCTTCGATATCAGTAGACTCAGAATATCACACAGAGCAGCTTTAAGTATAAAAATATCTCTTCCTCTCTTCTTAGCTGTTATTTTTCTAGTTGTCTCACATGATCATTCAAGGGTCAAAGGACTAGTGCCAGGGTCCTGTAGATCTCAACCATGTACCTCGTACTGTTGGTTGTTTATGTAGATTAAATGGGGACGTGAAGCATAGTCTAATGTTGCACTTGTAACACTTGATAAAGTGTCAGCTATTTAGTAAACAAAGGTTGGGGGTTGACTGGAAACAACGTTAAAGGATGAACTAAGAGAGAGAGGACTGA
>OMKK01055910.1:0-17224 GCA_900302305.1 Polymixia japonica | reverse complement strand
TTGTATTTTTGATGTACAGCACATAGCGTTTTAACTATGTGGGTTGGGAGTGGCAATTGGTGTTGATTAGCTGTTAAAGTGGAATATTACTTAATTTAATGACTCACATATGTTTTTTTCCTGCAAAACATCTAAATAGGAATGGCCCTCCGAAGTCTAGAGAAAAAAATACTCTCATCTGTGACATCATCAAAATACACCCAGTGGATTTGCTCCATGGAATGAAAGGAATGGACTGATTTTGTGGACTCAGAATGTTATTTTTAAGGTGCATTATTTATTTTATATCAGCCTTATCAGTTTTAAAACAGAAAGCATATATTGTAAAGCTCTTTGTAACACTGTTTTGATAAGTGCTCGATAGATAAAGGATTATCATTATGACGCCCCAGAAAATTACCCTGGATAGTCACTCACATTTAAACCTGTCCAGGTGTATCAAACATTAGGGGACAAATTCTGGGTATAAAGGGCAGTTCCCTAGTGAATCTTCACCTAACCCCCCTAATTCTAACCCTTATCCTAATCTTCACTCACAAACTGGACTGCAAAATATAGTGACAATTAAAGCTAATTTCCCTTTAAAAAAGGTGTTCCCCTTTACTCAGTGAGCTAACTTGTATTGTCATTGTCAAATAAACTTACATAGATCATTATTATTAACTTTATTCAACCCTGTAAACAGCAGAGTGGCTTTGTGATGTGTTGTGATGCAGCAGTACTGTCAGCATCAACAGTGACGAACAAGATAAAAGAGAGAGGAAGATTGTCCTTGAAAACCACATTTATTTTTGCAGCAATTAAAGTCATTTTCTGATGAGGGCATTCTCATGCTATTCATTCTCGTAGCCATTGAGCAGGGATGTGACAACCTCAGATAGTAACATGCGAACGTATGTAAAATATTGGCCAGTCTGGACCCTATTCTCAGGGTCAAACTAACTCACCACTCATGACTTTAACAGCCCAAGAGCATTTCTGGAAGCTTCTATAAGCTATTCTCAGGTTTTTTGTGGTTTTATGGTTGGTATTGTAATATGACTATATGATAATATGACTACCAGAGAAAATGTCCCATGCAACAACGTGTCATTGACTTTATGTCAAGTGCAAATTGAACAATATGAGAGCATTGACAAGTGTCCTATAATGAAATTACCTTGTATAATGAATTTAAGTCCTCATAGGTATCACAGGTTTTAGGCACCCTAAATAGTTCCAATCCAGTTAATATTCATTCTGATGTATTTAGCCCTCCAGAGGATTGTGAATATTCAGTACAGAAAAACCAAAAAGACTTTCTAAAGCATTAATGTTACTTCACAAACTGTGCCCATGTCTAGAGTTTGGTGATTTTCTTTCTATGGGTGCTCTGTACAGAGGATCTTTTAGAGGTCAGACAAACTGGCCCTCACTCACACAGTCTGCAGACACACTCTTCCAGTCAACTAGTCATGATGACTAGTCCTGTCAGGATCTGTCCCTTGTCAGAGTGAGAGGTGATGATAGTGGTCTTTGATTGGGACATTTCCCTGTACGCATGCATGTGCACACCAATAGCCAATGTTGAGTATATCAAGGTATTGAGGTATATTTACTGCTAAAGTACTACATAGAAAGAAATATGGTCATGTGAATGTGCAGGGATGACGTGTGTAGACTATTTTCTCTCCTTTTCTATTTCCATGCTTCTCTCTATAGGGATCTTGATCGTTCTCTCCTCCACATCTATTTTTCTGCCACCATTACTTTTCCTTGCTTTAACATAGACCTTATTTCCATTCCACACTATCAAGGTGATCCATTTGAAAAGAAGGCTGTTTATTACTTTGAATATGAGATGTAAAACCATATGACTTGCTGTTTTGCCCTGAAAGCTATCAATAAATTCTATAATATGAAAGCAAATCTTACCTTTTCTAACGTCTAACATGACTCTAGATTTGTTACATCTGATATTAATGAAGAAATTCCACACTTGTTCATGCTTTCTTCTCTTCTGTGAGTGTTCCAGTATCAAGGAATGTTGCTCAGAGCCAAATTTCCAATTTGCATTTCTTTGAAAGCACCTTGACATTTCCCCATATATGGATATTCAGAGCAATCTTTTGGGTCGATGATACTTAAAGTAATGTGTGAGTGGCACTAACAATCAGTAACCAATCAGACACAATGCCTTTAGCAAGCTTCACTGAACCATGCAAACATGTTAATGTATTTTAGGTCAAAGAATTGCCCAGTTTTCAGTGTGTAACCAACTTCACACCATTATCTCTGTGTGTGTGTGTGTGTGTGTGTGTGTGTGTGTGTGTGTGTGCGCTTGCGTGGTGGTCGTGTGTGGTGGTGATGGTCGAGATATGAGGGGGTCTATTTGTTTGAGACTTGGTATGTGCTTTATTTGACTAAATAGGACTTGCCACCTACCTTCCCCCCTTTAACAAAGACCTTTACCTGCCCACCCCGGAATCATAAGACTGTCTCTATAGCTCACCAAGGGCAAAAGCTCTGGCAGAATGCCATTGATATCGATGGCTGTTATACCTTGATAATAAAAATCTTATCGGGATTTTATATAATGGTATTCGACTGACATCTAGTGGTCGGCCTTTAAAATTGCAAGTACCGAGTAACTAATGAATTAAATTAACGAAGATGTATTTCAATACGTTTATAATGGTGCAAGATACAATGTATAAATGCTCGTCCTCCTGATCACAGTTCTACTATTGATTTGATCTTGCAAAACAACATTATCTCCCTGTAAAACCTTACCAACACGGAGCGTCATGGCGTCATAGTTGTGAATATTCAATACGTCACATCCGGTGAGTGGAGTCTTTTTTTGTTTTCCCGTATCCGCCATTTCAGTTTTTGAAGTTAGTTGTCATCAGTCGCTGGATTGTAGCTGGAATTCAATATCCAAAAACATAGTACATCATTAAGACATTAGTAATTATATTACGAGGCGAAGAAGAGGCCGATTTGACCATTACTTATGGTTCTACATTGATGAATTGATGACCAAAGGCTGGCGGATGTCGCCTGTTTACTAAACGTGTTTCTAAAGTTTTGTATGAGTTGAACGGCCGAAGGCCCGTGAAGCCTCGGCGTGGGAGTCGGGATCATGGCCGGACATTTTGACGCAGAGGACCGCGGTAGTTGGTATTGGGGTCGGTTGAGCAGGCAGGAGGCTGTGTCGCTACTGCAGGGTCAGAGACACGGGGTGTTTCTGGTCAGGGACTCCATCACCAGCCCAGGAGACTATGTGCTTTCTGTCTCAGAGAACTCTAAAGTCTCTCATTACATCATCAACAGCATCAGTAACAACCGACAGTCCGGCGCAGGTGAGAACAGAAAGGCAGCTTTGGGTCTCGGATGTAGTTTTATTCATAACGTAAAACGGGAGGTGCTGATTTGACCATTCTTGCATGACTTGCACCAGAGGAGATGCGCAAAACGTGTACATTTTCAAATCTAATGATGATGGCATATTATTTTAAGTTTCCTCAAACCTTTTCACAAATACTACGTATACTTCTCGATGGAAAGAGTATCCGTGTTTATAACCAAGAGGGAGTAATGCTTAAACAAGCAAACAAAATCTCGCTGGTCATTCTGACCATCATCGCACTTAGTTACATAAACAGACCAGGTCCAAATCTCACAGATTCACATGCGGTAGAAAAGGTTGAGTTTAAACTTATATTTATATGGGTTTTGTCTCTGTCTTCCCCTTTCTCTCTCTACACCTCTTCCACCTTCCCCTCCTTTCTCTAGCTTTGGCCCCTCCAAGGTTCCGTATTGGGGACCAAGAGTTTGAGGCTCTCCCTGCTTTGCTGGAGTTCTATAAAATCCACTACTTGGACACCACCACCTTGATAGAACCAATCAACAAGTCCAAACACACCTCTTTCATCAGTGCCAACAGCAGTGGCCATGGTGGAGCCCCTCCCCAGCGCTTGGAAGACGAGTTTGTTCGAGCACTCTTCGATTTCCCGGGCAACGACGAGGAGGATCTCCCATTCCGGAAGGGTGATATTCTACGCGTCCTGGAGAAGCCAGAGGAGCAGTGGTGGAATGCCCAGAATTCTGAAGGCCGTGCCGGGATGATCCCAGTGCCATATGTGGAGAAGTACTGCCCAGCGTCTCCCGGTTCAATGGCGGGGCCCAGTGTACCGGGGGGACCACCAGGGATGGGAACATTAGGGAACTCTGATGGCTCCTCTGCCCAGTCCGGCCCTCCCCTGTTGGGTGACCCCAGCCAGTATGCCCAGCCTACCCCCCTCCCAAACCTCCAGAATGGACCTGTGTATGCCAGGGCCATACAGAAGAGGGTGCCCAATGCCTATGACAAGACTGCCCTGGCCTTAGAGGTAACTATGGATGTGTATGTGGTTGGATGAAACGTTAATGAAGTGCTCCCCCGTGTCCTCTCCTTGTCTCTTTATGAACATGCATTGGCGGAAAGGGGGGACGGTCAGAGGGAAGGAATGTAGGAACATCCCCTTAAGAGATGGGATCTCAATTAATCAAAGATTAGGCTTCACCTAAAGATTCAGCTCATAAATCCTTTTGCCCTCTCTCTTGGTTTCCTTCCGAAATGCATTGGATTATTTCCTCTTCACTGTATGTTGAGCGTGGATTGAGAGGAGAGGGATCAAGGTCGGAGAGCTCCGATCCCCCTGCTGGCCTGTCTAGATAATCTGTCATTTGATGTCTCTGTTGTCAAGGATCAGTCCATTAAAGTCCCTCTACCGACTGACCTGCCTACTATCAGTCTGTAATGCAATGAATCAACTCTGTCTTGTTGCGCTAGCCTGCAATTGAATGTACCTAATAGGAAAAAATCAGGCTAAAAGAGAGAGAGGGTGCCCAGATGTGAAAACTGTTATTAACCTCTCCTCCCTGCCCCGGGCTCCACGGCCGCTGAGGCTGGGCCGTTAAAACTGTCCGGAAGCAGGAGCGGGGCTCCCACGGAGCAGGTCGTTGGGGGGGAAGGAAATAGTTTGTGTTTGGGAACAGGACCATTTCCTCTGGTCTCTGTGAAGCCAGAGGTCCAGCTGAGCCAGGAGCAGGACTAGGAGAGTAGCCAAATTGGAGCGCCCCCTTAATCATTCTCCCCCCGCTAAGGACACCGATGCGTTGGGGTTTTTTTGCCTCTCACCGTGAGAAGGATGTCATTCCACACACCCGCTGCTGTTTATTGTCTTTCTAGCTCATTTGTTAGCTTGAGTTCAGAGGGAGACTCTGAGATTGTTGGTTAAATGTCAATTGTCTGAGTTAGGCTCCACCACCACGCCCACCTGCGCTGATGGTATCTGGCATTGACCTATGTGAGGATGTTTGTTTTCCACAGTATAAACTAGTGGGCCAATAGTATGACTCAGCAAGGCAGTACTGGACAGTTAATAATTAGCTCACGGTTCCTTGTCTCGTCTTCCTTTTCTCCCAGAAAACACACTACCTGTAAAGGAAGCCTCTTCTTAGGTTCAGACAATACAACTCAAACTTTCTATTTTTTTAAGTGTTTGTCGTAGTTCATTAGGGGTTCAAGAACGTCCTCTTTGTTATTAGGTGTTCAAGTCCATTGGCGCTGAAACGTTGTTGTTTTTTTAAGTGGTTACATATATTTATTTTTTAACTTATTTACTTTGAGATGCTAAATGATAGATATTAGATTTTAAATAATCTGACAGTTGGTTGTGGTTGTGACCAATTACAAAGTTGGCCATAACTCTGTTACAGTGAGACCAATCGTCATAAAACTGACGAAATCGCATAGTGAATACAAGGCTTCTAGGACTCTGATCTGAACTGTGATATTTCCATTCTCCCATGGCCATTACACTATGCAATCACCAGAAATGTCATTATAATCTGTTAAAAGCATAAAACTACATATAGTAGCTTTAAAGAGTGCTTGATAACTGCATGTAAAGCCAATTCTGACTACCAAATGGGGAGGGTACCACAAATGCCAAAAATGTATATACCTTTGTGTTATAAATTATATAACTTTGATTAAACAGGCAAACAATTGGGACAAGTATTAATGAATGTTTGTATTGAATTTGGTTGTATTAGGTGCTTAATGTCTTATAACTGAGAATGAGCTGAATATTCACTATAACTATGACACTATAACTATATAAGTGCTTGTTCAAGTGCATTCACAATAACCTTAATACAAAGATGAATGTATATAGGTCATAACTGGCACAATCCCATTAAACTGAGCCCTATCCCTATGAAACTTGCAGTTTTGTAGTGACAAAATCTAACCAACATTCCCACGCAGCTTTTCACTCCAGACAGCGTTGAATCTTTACCATACTCCTACGTGAGCTTGGACCTTGGAATTTCCTCTTTTATTCTTTGTTTACTCAGCTAAAGTGACACATCTGCCACTCCTCTCTCCATCCAGGTCAACCGTAACGATCGGTGCTGGCAGTACCTCCCGTACGGTGCTTGTCATGGCATGTGTAGGCTGTGTAGATTTCAACTCTCTCTGTCTCTGTTTATTTCCCCTCCCTCCAGGTGGGCGATATGGTGAAGGTGACCAAGATCAATGTCAATGGCCAGTGGGAGGGCGAGTGCAAAGGCAAGCGTGGCCACTTCCCCTTCACGCACGTCAAACTGCTGGACCAGCACAACCCAGAGGACGAACTCAGCTGAGATCGGACACTGGGCACCCCCACCTCACCACCCCACCCTCTGGACACTAGTATTAGACCCTGCCCCTCCCTCCCTCTTTCTCTCCCTCCACTCTGTTACCTGACCCCATGTCTGGTCCAGTTTTTACCCACACATTACAGTTTCAGTGAACTGGTGAGAACATGCGCGAGGGCCCCTGTGGACCCTGGCGATGGACACATTCTCCCTGTCCACCTTTCACATCCCCCCCAAATGACTGTGACGCCCCTCCTTAACCTCTCCTCTGACCACCAATGATGGATCATATACCATATACTCCAGAGCTCGGTAGACAAACAAACAAATCCCTGTGCTTCTGGCCATGCCCCTTAAGATGTAACCTTGTGGAGTCCCTGCTGCAGACCCGTCAGAACCCTGCCTGACCACAGACACTCCCCCTCACGCCTCCTCCAGACCCGTCAGAACCCTGCCTGACCACAGACACGCCTCCTCCAGACCCGTCAGAACCCTGCCTGACCACAGACACTCCCCCTCACACCTCCTCCAGACCCGTCAGAACCCTGCCTGACCACAGACACGCCTCCTCCAGACCCGTCAGAACCCTGCCTGACCACAGACACGCCTCCTCCAGACCCGTCAGAACCCTGCCTGACCACAGACACGCCTCCTCCCTGCCTTGAGAGTTTGACAGCTTCCTCTTCCTGTGTTGGGTCTTGTAGATAAAGGGTCTCATCCATCGTCGCCAGCATTTGTATCATTGCTGCAGCGTTGTGTGGTCACTGTGTCGCACATACACTGTGTATTATCAACAGGAAGACTCTGAAGAAGGAGCGTGACATCACAGAGAGGAGAGAGACAGATAGTCATCTGGGGGCGTGAAGTCGTCCCTAAGGCACATAGTGACAGATCTAGGATCAGCTCCCCGTACCCACCTCAGCCCTCATACACAACTCCACACAGAGAAAACAAACCTGACTCAAGACCAGCAGCTAGGAGCAAACGAATATGGTCAGACCAGACCAAGTAGTGAACATGAGACTCTTGGGCTGTTGTTGAGATGGAGATGAAGACACACTACATTCAAACTCTACCCCTTTCCTCACTGAAACTCAACCCAACCACCCACCCATCCAAATGACCAAGTAGTCTTTTGTAAGGAAAAAAGGAACATATTGTTTATGAAATGATGTATTATGTGATTACCATTACATGCTTAAAAAATGTGTTATTCTCGTAGGCTCCTTCATATGTTCTTAGCACTCAGCTAATTTAGTGTGGAAAACAGTTTTAATCTACACTTATCCACTGCATTGTGAAAGAGTGATGGCTAGATAATGCAGAATGGATGAACTGACCTAGAGCCACATCTGTTCACCTCCAGCTTCAGCCAAACCATACGTGTTCTCCTGAGTCTGATGCACGTGAACCAAGTTGGTCTGACTGAGAGCAGGCTGTCCACTATGTTAGTTAGTACCGTCTCTTCAATATAGTACTCCCCTTTGCTGAATATACCATAGCAAAAATGACTACACTCCATGTTTAGATCTCCTCAAACGTGTGCAAGAAAAATGAAAATGTTGTTGGCTACCTGCTTTTTTTGTTTTTTTTAACCTTTTGTTATTCTTGATGCCGCCTCGAACCACTTTGTCCTTTCATACCGAGGACTATCGGTTTCCTGTTCCTCAGTGCCTCCAGTCCCAGCTTACCTAAACCTCTGTAACCTTTGTTCTGTTGTTATATTCCCAGGCTTATCCATTTACAATACACTAGCCGTGAATTTTAACCATTTTATCTCTCCTTACTGCCAGGCTGGGTTTAAATTCTGCGCACCTTGTACTTCTAAGTATAACTGTACCTTCCTGTCATAATTAATGCCAAGCAGCCAGGCAAATAGAATTGCGGGTTGTTTGTAGATGGCTGTCTTTTGAAAAGAGGAAAAGAGGTTGTTTTGTCGAGATTTAATCAATCCACTTGTTTACATCCGTTGACACCTGACAATCATCATTCTTACCCCCTATCATAATACAAGCTATTTAGGATTGAATTGGGTTGCCTGGCACTGCCTTGCAGCCTGTTGTGTAAGACCTTTGCTAAAAAACTAAACCGGGTCCTCCTCAAATTTGATCTGTGGGAACATGTGGTGCTCTTACTTGGTTCCTCAGAGCTGTGCGAGGATGTCTGGTTTTTGTGCCCAAAGTAGTCTCAGATTTTACCATCAGATGGCGCTATAATAGCATTACGAGAAATGTGTCTTCTGGAAAGATTATTATGCCAGTACAGTGCAGTTAAAGGAGATCAAATTTGCTTTTAAACACAATGCACTTATTGTTTTTACACAAGTTTTTTTATAATCAGTGAGGGCTCCCACACATCTGGTTACATGACTTTTTAACTGTGATTTAACCTATATTCTACAGTTGTCCTGTTTTCACATTTCTTGTAATTTCTCTGCCATTTTCCAGACCCATGTTCAGGATTCACTGTTACGCGTAATTGTAAGACTTCTTAGAAAACTCGGGTTTAGGAAACTAACGTTTGTGTTTCATTGCCAACATTTGCCACAATCAATTTATCTGTGTAGCTACAAACAATATCAAGCTTTCATTTCTGCTCTTTCATTCACTCTGCACATGCCAGGTGCTTAGCTACATGATTCACTACCTTATAATCTGTGATGTCAATCATACCATCATGACGTATTTTTTAGTAACCCTGCATTAAGTCATTCATTCCCTTTCATTAAAAAAAGGAAGGGGGCGGCAAAATGCCAACAGAAATTGTGTTGATATCAAAACGTGCCATTTTATTATAACACTATATTCTTTCAAGACGATTGAATTACCTTTTATTTTCTGTAGCATGTAATGTGTTAAGATATACATGATAACAAATAAAGTTGAATCATGACAAGTTAATTTAATGTGTTGGCTTTTTAAATAACTTGTAGTTGTTATTTTAAAGAACGGTTTATCAAATACAGGTATTTGATCAGCGGACTCCCAAAACATTTGGCACTTCACTGTACAGAATGTAAACAATGTCGGTACTCACAGCGACCCTTACTTGCTGCGCTGACTACTTGTTTCTTAATTATTATTGACAATGAATGGATATTATAATGGTATTTTGAGATAGCATTGAGTGATATTAAGTCGTCTCCAGTGTCCTCACCCTGTTTTGTCTGTCTGGGATTCGTGCGTGTAGAGGGAGTGGTACGTAGTGATTCATGTGCGTGTGTGCAGTGCCCGGATGAAACTTGTCGCCATCAAAGATGATATCGTTTAAATATCACGATGGCTCACGCGCCATTGACCATATGGAAATCCTTGTTCGTTAAGGCAGAACCAAAGATGGTGCAACGTAGAGCGGGAAATCATCTCACAACTGTCTAAAATACAAATGCTCATGACAGGACAGCCACAGTTTATATACACAGTAAAGCTTATTTATAATGCAATAACCCCGTGAAAGCGTATTACTGCCATCATACAGCACCATACTACGCATGTGCAAAAGGAAACCCTGCTAAACACAACTGTTTTTTTGCTAATGTAAAGACATGTCTAGGTCTCATACCGCTACCACTAGCTTGCTAAGACCTTAAACATAACGTTGTTTGGTTAAATCAAATACGTCCCTCACAGAAAATAGATTTTGTGAGACACTCTCATTGACTGCCAGTCAAAAAAGAAGCGGCCTAGTCTTGTTGAACGGGATTTTAAGAGAAGACGGAAGTAGTCGGAAGCGGGATCTCTCGTTTCGCCCGTATTCTTTCTGTCGCCATCTTTCCCAGTGCTACCGGTGGGGTGGAACGCCACTCAACAAACCGTTGGTTTCTAGGAACCGCCGACAGTCAGACTGACACACTATCGGGCTTTTATTTCTAGATTTGTCAGTTTAAATAGCTTGCTACACTACCTACAGCTCATCACACAATGGGAGAACGGGAGGACTTAGTGTATCAGGCCAAACTTGCCGAGCAGGCAGAGCGATATGACGGTAAGACAGACTTCAGGGTGGCTCTGCGTGGGACATGTTCATGCTAACGGAACCCTGGACAGCTAGCTAGCGCACTGTTAGCGGTGGCTATCTACGATGCTACATGGATACGATAACTTTCTTCCACCTCCAGAGGTGGCCGGCGAGAGTTGATCGGCAACCTATCTTGTGTCACTCGCGGGGGGGTAGGCCGACATTAAACGAGTAGCCAAACACCAGGGCGTCTTTATGTTTCAGAGACATTGGAAAGCGATGATTGACAGCGGCTAACGTTAGCCACGGAGCTATAACAAAATGGCGGATTAGTGGAGCGTGAGCTGTCAGAACAGCCTTCCCTGCAGCAGCTAGCTAACTTACTACCTGCTAGCTAACTTACTACCTGCTAGCTAAGGCTAGCTAACTTACTACCTGCTAGCTAACTTAGTACCTGCTAGGTAAGGCTAGCTAACTTACTACCTGCTAGCTAACTTACTACCTGCTAGCTAAGGCTAGCTAACTTACTACATGCTAGCTAACTTACTACCTGCTAGCCAAGGCTAGCTAACTTACTACCTGCTAGCTAACTTACTACCTGCCCTGCTGCTTAGATAGGCCACAATTGCCACGACCAACGCCTAGCAATTTTTACCTTACATTTAACCTAACTAACGCTGGTAGATTTGTTTGTATTGTAATGGTGCTAACTTAGGTTAACGTCATTAATGAGGTTAGCTTCCGTTAGCTAACTGATTAGTAGCTAAGTCTGCGTTAGCAGTGTGTGGGAGTGGGAGGGCAGCTGTTCACTTTCTGGGCTGTTCCCCTGCAACCAAGCTGTATGGATCGATTGGTTAAAATTACTCCTTCCTTACCCCGTCACCCTTCCGTCAGACTGTTATGCCATTACTGGCCCTGTGGAGGCTGTTTTTAGATGGGTGATTACTAGTGTTACAGGGCGTGAGATGTTGCCCAGTAACGTTATGTGATTGTGCTTATGAGTCATTCATGGGATTTGCCCAGGGTGTATTTCCGGAGTGATTTATTTTTTACGTGCTAGTATATCTTTACATTATTTAAATTTTAGATAATTTATCAAGTCGGGCAGACTTGCATCGTCATTAAAGATCGGTGATCTTTTGCAGATCTAGTCTAATTTAATATTAACACATTTCATTACGAGCTTACGTTGTCCAGTAAAGACAACTCAAACCATTGTGTATTAAAAACGTTAGTTTCTACACGCTACAGATCCACTTTGGCAAAACAATATTTACCCAAGGTACGTCATTCTGAATCTCAAATGATCCAGGTAACCAGAGTTCTATCCTTTTACCATCCTAAGGAAGTACCATAATCATAATACTTTTTTGTAATCGTGCAGTTTGCCCAGAATTTGCCAAAAAGTGCCAGTGTAGCTCTGGTTATCTATAAGTCTGCATCATTCAAACCACACAGTTTTGCTTAGGTTCTCATCACGCCTACTGTCATTTTGTCTGCCAACAAATTAGGTGATTGGCAGTGCTACGGGTGCATGTCATTTTGAGCACTTTCAAGATGATAAAACAAACATCTGCTTAACATTTATTGCGTAAAAAAAATAATGCAAAGCCTCCAAAGGTTCCCCTCATATTAAAATGGAAACATGGCATAGGTTCCATCAAAAGCCTTGTTCGTGTTTTATCTATTCACTTCCTATCCTTGTCCATCAACCTCCTTCACATCACCTACATGCATTAGCCTTTTCTTGCCTCACAATTAAAAAAATTAAAATAAGATGACTTTATAGCCAATCAAAAATAAGTCCAGGAAGCTTTCTCTGCACACTGGATTAAGTTGTGCACAATTTAAGGAAACCCATTTTTGTTCTATCCCAGTGCGTGTCAGATAGTGGTGAAAACTATTAAAAAGTAATCAACTCAACCTTTAGCATGTTTCAGTGCACAGCAAGACCTGATAATGAATACAACTCTCATCTATGTCCTGCCTATGTCCTGAACAGAGATGGTAGAGTCTATGAAGAAGGTGGCCGGCATGGACGTGGAGCTCACAGTGGAGGAGAGGAATCTACTATCAGTGGCCTACAAGAATGTGATCGGAGCCCGGAGAGCGTCCTGGAGGATAATCAGTAGTATCGAACAGAGGGAAGAGAACAAGGGCGGAGAAGACAAACTGAAGATGATCCGGGAATACAGGCAAACGGTAAAACCGTCAGAAAAGGCTCAGAATACAAGTTCCATTATACAGGTTCTGGGCTAGTATGTAGTGCTGATGCAGGGTCCCTATAAATCAGATCCCTATGTCCCCAATATGTTCTTTGTTACATAACATCTCAGTTATCTCTGTGCTGGTCTGAGATCACTTAAGGCCTACCTTCCCTACCAGATATGCGAGATGGGTCAGAGATCAGACAGCACTACTGCTCTGAAATAACTTTGTGCATACATTTGTCTTGATATCCTAGCTAATACCCATATTCATAAATATACACTATGTACAGTCGCTGCCTAGACAGAAATCCTCTGAGTCATAGTTGGCCAGTGCTGCACTCTTACTGTTGTGAGAGGGAAATAAGAGCTATCATTCCGGGAGAGGCCTGTGAGTGTCAGAGGGATGGGAGAGGCAGTTGGACTGCAGTCAATGCTCTAATGGGATTCAGAGATGTGTAATACTGTTGGAGTTTTTCTCTTGATACCCTTCTGTCTGTCCCTATTGCCTAGCTTGGGGTCTCCTCTCTCCTACAAAAGCTAGCACCTATTGAGCATTTTCCTTATGCCCATCCCACATGGTCCTCATGGATTATTATTCATAGTACCGTCTGTGCCACAGAAACATAAAAACATTAAAACACATAAAACTATGCTGTGATATTTCTTAAATTGCCAACCATTTGTGCAACGCTGAGTAATGAGTGTTTGTATTTGGTAGCTGAGTGATAAATTTTATGTCCTTTTTTTGGTGGGTGTGTGGTGGCAGGTTGAAAATGAGCTGAAGTCAATCTGTAACGACATTCTGGATGTACTGGACAAGCACCTAATCCCTGCTGCTAACACGGGAGAGTCCAAGGTCTTCTACTACAAAATGTAAGAGCTTTGTGGTCTAACTTTGTTCAGCAAGCGCATTCATGAAACATTTACTGGTGTAAAATACAGACAATTGGACAGGTTATAGGATTTTGAATTAAAATTGTATTAAATGTCTTATATCATGAGGTGTAGATCCCAACTCCTATTCCACATAGTAGGATACTATGTAGGAACATTTTGACACATTTATATCCTTGTTCAGTTTGTCATTTCTGTGATATCAAAAACAATGGATAATGGTTGTGAGGTGGACTACAGTTGTGCTCTGTGCACCCCAGCACACACCGACCCTGCTGTATTCTGTATATGATTATAACCACAACATGAAAAGGTACAAATAAGGGTAAAACAAAAGTAATGGAACAGCCTTATTATAAACCCATCAGATATAATAAAATCGAAGGCTTGTGCTGCTGGCTGTATGAAGGCTAGAAGAGGCACTAAACAATGTAACAGTAGTTTTATCATAATACAAGCTAGCATTGAAACAAAAAAAAGCTAACACTGCAGTCCCCGCAATTCAGCAGCCACTGTTTTCCGCTTCCAGGAAGGGGGACTACCACAGGTACCTGGCAGAGTTTGCCACAGGCAACGACAGGAAGGAGGCGGCAGAGAACAGCCTCGTGGCCTACAAAGCCGCCAGCGACATCGCCATGATCGAGCTGCCGCCCACACACCCCATCCGCCTGGGCCTGGCCCTCAACTTCTCCGTATTCTACTACGAGATCCTCAATTCACCTGATCGCGCCTGCAGGTCACTGCTTCTGCAACACACCTGTCTTAGGGCCCTCTGGCCTGGTTTAGAGAACTGTGGTACAGCGCAATATGAGAGGAATTTCGTGGTTCCGGGCTATGTTTTCAATGCTGTTGTGCTAGCATTATTCTATTATGATAAATCAGTCATTTTGCCAGCATTTATTTGATTTATTTTCCCATCCCTTCTTTCCCTTCCTCGATGCACTATTCCACCACAATTGGCGTCGGCCATCTAGAATTGCTCAAACACGATCAATCCCCATATCCAAACTACTTATCTGTTTGCACAGGTTGGCGAAGGCTGCATTCGACGATGCCATCGCAGAACTGGACACACTGAGCGAAGAAAGCTACAAGGACTCCACACTTATCATGCAGTTGTTACGCGACAACCTGACACTATGGACTTCAGACATGCAGGGAGACGGTAAGGGCCCCCGTTCATAATGTCAATGTATCGCTTTAGGACATCGTGCTCCATTGAGATTGTATTACTTGGGTTTGCACTGTGGCTCCAAGCTTTGCTTCTCAAGACCCTCGTTCCCGGGGCTGGATGTCGACATGCTGAGTTACTAACTCCTAACTTTTCTCCAGATTACCTTGCTAAAGCGTTCTCAAACTAGACTCCTAGAGAGACAGTTCTTCTGCACCATTTAGAGTTGGTCAACTGTTGTGCAGGAGGTGTCTCTAAATGTCAAGTGAAAACATACCTGACCCAAACACAATCTTTGGCCTTTCCACCTTGCAGCGTTTTACTTGGTCACTCTTTTTCTTCCTCCATCCATTCCAGCAGTCCCCACTTTGAAACCAAACTGTTTTTCTAGAGCCTCCTCCACCTCCTCCACCACCTTCATTCCTCAGCAACTCATCATCTCTCTTGTCTTTCTCATTCTCTCTGCTGTAGAGTCCTAAAGGAACAAACCTGACTGTTCATTTCCCATGTTAACTGTACTTTGTAAGTGTTGCTCACCTCGGTCTTGCTGTGTGTGTGTGTGTGTGTGTGTGTGTGTGTGCGCGTGCGCGTGCGCGTGCGTGCATTATTTTCCTCTCCACACTCAACTCACTCATGGTTTAACTCGACCCACTGACCCTCTGCTTCGTCACTGAGCTGTGGTCTTTCCATCAACAACTGGAAGTCAGTTGTCATATACCAGTACCTCTAGGTATAGTGCAGAGATATACCAGTACCTCTAGGTATAGTGCAGAGATATACCAGTACCTCTAGGTATAGTGCAGAGATATACCAGTACCTCTAGGTATAGTGCAGAGATATACCAGTACCTCTAGGTATAGTGCAGAGATATACCAGTACCTCTAGGTATAGTGCAGAGATATACCAGTACCTCTAGGTATAGTGCAGAGATATACCAGTACCTCTAGGTATAGTGCAGAGATATACCAGTACCTCTAGGTATAGTGCAGAGATATACCAGTACCTCTAGGTATAGTGCAGAGATATACCAGTACCTCTAGGTATAGTGCAGAGATATACCAGTACCTCTAGGTATAGTGCAGGGTTGAGGTTAGTTTGACCAAGCCTGATTTATGTTTGTGTAGAATTTGGGTGTCAGCCCAGCCTGTTAAACCTTTATGTACACCAAGGAGTGGGGGGTTTGTCATGGTACTGGCATGCAGGACTGTTTGACACTGTGTTTAGTATGCTACTATGCAAGGTATGGCGCCAGGTAATCCCTGGCTGATGCATTTGAAACTCATTTCAACCAGTCTGCCTAACTTGGGAAAACTACAAGTTGAAGTGGTTCAGATTTGAGTGCGTGATACAACTTTGTATGGTAGCTAACAGACTGATGATGAATTCAGAGCAGGGTTCACGCTGGCTTGTTCACTGCCACTTGTTCACCTCTTGATCACTACGAGTTAAGATTTTGGAAGTCAGTTTTTGGAACACCATATTTGATCAAATTGACTGTAGCATACAAGCACAGTCAATTTGATATTATAGTTCACTCAACACTGGATGCAACCTAATGAAAGTTCTGTATATACAGGCACAAGAAAAACAATGAAAGAATTTCTGAAATGAACTCCACACCCCATTTCAATTTGAAGTTGAAAGTGTTTGAGTGAAGTGGGGTTTTTTTTCCCCAAATCAAACCGCCTAGCCTCTCACTCACTGTTTTGGATAAACAATTATACTATAGGAAGCAATCAGATTTTGACTACCTTCTTGTTTTGCAAATGGGTTCTTACCCTACGTTCAGATATGAACAGAATTTCTGTTCTGCTTTCCACCATCAAGAGTGTAGAGAATGGAATAGTATCCCACCTTCTGAAAATTTAGCCAATCAACTTGCAGTCACCATGTAGAGGTATGGAGAGTTCTGATTGGCCTGCCACTCGGGACAATGGAAAAAATAGAGCAGTGTTCATTTTTTTCTCACCTACTGCAATGCTATGCCCGGTACAACCGGCCCACACTGGAGAGCGTAGCGTTTCAATTCCACTTCACCGGAAAGCCGAACGCAAGTTCCGTTAATGTGTGAATGGGGCTTTAAAAATGAGTGAGAACTGACATTTGGTTTGTTTGTTTTCGCACCAGGTGAAGAACAGAACAAAGAGGCGCTGCAAGATGTTGAGGACGAGGCCCAGTGAGACTATGCCACCAACAGCCAACAACTTGAGACCCTCCTCACACTCCTCATCCCTCTGCCCCTCCACCTCCTCTTTCTCCCCCACATCCTCTCCTCTAACTCCCATTACCTCCCCTGAGACTCACCATTACACTTGCTGAAAGT
>OMKK01055905.1:16343-29923 GCA_900302305.1 Polymixia japonica | reverse complement strand
ACACACACCCACACTCCTCGCCGGTATTACCCGACTTGCTCTGTCATGTGTGAGCATTCAGTGGTATTTGACCATGCGTTGCAGCGCTAGTCATTTCTCGCGTGCCACGGTACGTGAAAGAAAGAAAGAAAGTACGTGAAATAAAGAAACACCCAGCAGAAGAAACATACATTATTATTTAATTATGCAAAAAAAAAAAGGTGCAAGACAGACATTGTGTGACACAGTGTTTTCAATTTTTGATTTCAAGATATTTGCGCATATTTGCATGTTATATATACAAAATTAATCCAGAAACCAAATTGTTTCTCTGGAGTATATTATAGGCATCACTGTGTGAATGTTGGTATACACTATGTGTAACCAGACCACATGTTTAAGTATTATTGAAGAGATATATGTATTTGCTTCTGATTTGTATGGCCTAATTTTACTAGTATTCACTAGTATAATAACACAAGTCCACCACCTAGTGGCTACAAACCAAATCTGACTTCAGCATGAATGCTCTACATAAGAGATTATAAATAGGTAAAAAATATAATATACTATATAAAAATAAACATTACAGAGACATTCATATTTGAAATGGTGTTTTTTTTCCATAGTTGTGCACATTAAGTAAAAATAGCCCTCAAAGCAAACTGTAATCCAATTAAATGGATAACTCAGGTTTCTAAAAAGCATATCTGATTTATCATGAAGCGGGAGTCCTTTCAGTTCATCCAAAACTAATTCTTTCAGTGTTTCATGTGTTGAGATTTTGGAAGGTGCATTTTAATACTAGTCGATGGGTGAAGTGGTAGTTGATGGTATTAAAACAATATTTCTCTTCAGAATCAGCTACATCATCTTTCATAGTTTGCTATCACTTAAATAGAAAAACTAATTACAGAATATTTTAAATATGATTTTAGGTATGGAATGTTTGGTTTGGTTTACATCTGTTTTGACTCAGCGTTAGAATTACCATTGCTAACAAACTAATAACTTGTTTCCAAAATCTCAATAACAAAAAACAAAAGAAGAAAACAAAAAGAAAAATACTGATGCAAGGACTCAAGGGCTCATGATAAAAGAGGGAGGGCTTTTTTTTTTAAATGCCTTTAATGATTGCAACAGAAAGTCTCACTTAATTCCTCTTAAAATTCATGAAACAAATCACCTAATATATATTTTTTTAATAAAATGTATTGCAGTGGTGATTGTAGAAATCACCATCAAGTCTATATCATGAGCGGAATTCTCTCATTCAATAACGCCACAGAGTACAACCTATCTTGTGGCTTTGTTAGTCAATAGCAAAATACCACTGAGTTGGCGAATGAGTGGGTCTGTGGTCAGCAGGGTGAGGAAAGAACTGGATGACTTAAAGGGGCAAGAGCCCAAGAGTCGGACTGACCCTGGAAATTTTCCACTAACCCACCAACAGACACGGGGGACAAAATAAGTAGTGACTCAATATCCTTCCCTAGACTTTAATCTCAAAGGGCATTGTTGACCAGATAGATTAACAAGCACAGGAATATAGATTAGTTGCTTACGGTCTGGAGTATTGACAATTGAGTATTAACAGCAACTGGATTAATAAGGTCTATTAGCATGTTGCCAGCATGCTGTCAGACAAACAAATCTGACTCAGCAAAACCGAGTCAACATATATAGTTATATTTTTGGTGACACTGAGTGGGGTGAATAAATGCAATGATTGACCATTGTTTTGACACAAATTAAACCATCCCAATGCCGAAATCAGCAATTCTGAAGATTCTCAAGATTTCAAATGTTCTTACAGACCCATCTTGACATGATTTACCCAGAATCCATGGTTAATGCTAGACTGTGTTAGACTGTTTGAGCTAAATCTATCACTAGGTCAAATCACAGACTCCAATGCCTTATTTTGTTGTTCACTCATTTGCCGGGGGGCTCCTTCGTCTCCTCTTCAAACTCCACCTGTGTGTCAGGGTTGTCACCCTCTGGCTTCTCTGACTCTCCCTCTTCCTGGTTGCGTCCGACCCACCACTGTTTGAGGTGTCCGTTGAGCCGCTCCAGTATGTCGATGGAGTGGTTGATGACGAGGGCGAGCCAGGCCAGGCCGAAGAAGATCCATGAGGCCATGAGGAAGCTGTACCAATCGGGGTACACTTTGTTGGGATTACTGTCTGCAGATGCAAGACACATGCAATGCCAAAGCGAAAAATGTTTAGCGCGGTGAATAAAGACGTCTCTCAAAAATAAGTAGAAAAAATCTGCATCTGTGATGACATAGGGTCTCAACGCTTTAGACTGCAATTTGGTGACTTTCTGTCATTTTGCAAACAAACACTGTGTGTACTACTACAACAGTTACTACTACAAAGCTGTCACTGTACTGTACCTGCCACATAGTCTCCAAAACCAATGGTGCTAAGGGTGATGAAGCAGTAGTAGATGGCCTGGGCATACGTCCAACCCTCGTGCTCTTTGAACACATGCATGGGTACCACAAAGAAGAGAGCTACGCCACTCAGGTAAGACACCAGGTGGACAAAGAACCGGGCACACCTCTGGAACGAGACAGAGGATGGAAAACAGAGGCCTATGTCAAGCACGGTAAGATAAACAAGTATTTTCCCAACACGCAAAAGGAAATACAAAATCTGTTGCAACTGTGCAATTTTACCAAGATGCCATGTAGACAACTGGACAAATCTCATACACTTAAAATGTAAAACGAATTGGGTCTTTGTTAGAACCTGTTTGTATTTGTATTTTTCTGTTCTGTTATGACACTTTGTCACATTTCTGTGTGACTGTTTACGCTATAAACTGGACTTTTGATTGAGAGACTTGATTTCATGGTTAGGCAGCAATGAAAAGATCAGATCTGAGCCATGTCAGATAAAAATAACATAATAATAATAAGTATATTTAATTCATTTGTGTTCAAGAGTATGGTGAAATATTGACATTCCAAACGTAGTCCCAATATGTCCTCACCCTGTGTGTGGTCTTTCCTTGAAGAAAGTCGCAGATGTTCCTCTCTATCACCAGCATGTACTTGCCCACCCTGTTCAGTACCACCATGTTGAGGGGGATACCAAACAGAGCGAAGAAAACACAGAAGATCTGACCGTAGGTGGTGCTGGGACTCATGTTCCCATAGCCTGAGACACATGACAAGCTGTTAGCATCTGATATATAATATAATATCATAAAATAAAATAAAGTGATAACAGCCAACATCTATCAATAAATAGTTGTACCAATAATGATGAAAACAGGCAAAACCCTGGAAACTCTAAATGTTGGTATTTTAGTCACGTCAATAAATAAATATACTGGCTTCAATGGCTATGGAACATCATAAAATATCATGAATTGCAGTTATTTATATCGGACCTATAGTTGTTACCACAGTGGCAGCAAAGACAGCTGAGCTGGTGAATTTCCAGAAACCATCACTGGTATCGTTGCCTTTAAGACTCAGCCCTGCCTTAGATGCATCTTGAATGACCTGAAACCCAAACACAAATTATGACTTACAAATCTGGAGAACTACCCCTTTGTTAACATTTTGCTCTGCATTATATCCACTGTATACTGGCAATGCATAATTGTGATTCCAAGTTTTGTGTTTGAATTGAATTTGTGATGCACTCTTTCTTCCTAGTTTTCAATTCCATTTTGAAATATTTTGGTGATAATTTGGAAAACAGAAAATCATTGAAAAATGATGATGAAAATGTTTTTACCTAAAGTGTACCATTCAATATATCTTATTTATGGATGGTCCACCCTGTAAAAGTGTCTTTTTGCTAGTCAAGGAATTACTTACTTATTACATATTATTCTTTAAAAACACCCAGAGCTTTATATATTTCATGACTAGGTAGATGTCATGTCATTTTCTAAATTGTGTATTTGATTGTGTATTTTTTTGTATTATGTATTTGATTTGTGTAAAATAAATAGTGTAATTGTGTATCTCATTTTAGAAAAAACAAAGAGACAAATTGGGCCAGGGTGAGAACAACAAAATGTATAACCTCAAAACCAAGATGTCATCCTCCAACGGCTCACCCATGGACCCAAAAAACATAACTATAACTTGTAACTCCTATTGATTTAACTCATAGACAAATTGAACCATTTATTCATGGTTATTTGGACACATTGTGGACAGTTGTCAAGATGATCTAGAGGAGACCATCCTCAACCCTGTTTCAAAGCTGATCTGTTGACACAGCTCGTTACATAAATGTCTTGGGTTCATCCCAAATGTGACACACACCTCAGAAATAGTCTAGGCTGGGACGTAACGCATTTGTTATACAAGTCTTTTGAGTGTATGTAATACCTCACATTTCCAGTTGTTATGACAATGTAAGTCTAAGGGACTTCATATAGTTCCTTGACCTTCTAGAGACCAGAACTGCATTAGTATTGTCTCATTTATGCTGCAAATTTATAGCAGCATAACTACCAAATAATCTGTGTCATCATTTTCCAGGAAAAAGGACAAACCTACACCCTGTGTAAATCAAGTCAGCGCATGACACAAAGGCAAAGTAGCTTATAGTGTTGAGACTGCGAAAGTTGTCATTTGCATGGAATGAGTTGCCTTACACGTTACACAAGTTCCAATATAGAGCAGATCGCTTTTTGACATTTCTATCAAAACTACTGCTTTTTAGTGTTAATCAAGACCCTATGTAAACATTGCAAATAGGTCTCCTTTAGGGTGGTAATTTATCATTAGAATCGTCTCGTTGTTGTTTAAAGGCCCAAACCTTAATTGCAGATTGTTGCCCCCTGCTGGCTTACTACTGTCTTTGTGTACTTAAGTGAAGTATTGGATTGAAGACACTTTTCAGACCAGGACTGACAGCATGTAACAGCTTAGTCTTACAGGTATTTTAAAGATGTTGAAAGTGATCTTGGTGAATATCTCAGTATTTTTTAAATCTCTCGTTTTGGTCCCGGTCAAAGTATAAATCTTATATATTCTTACAGTTATAGTTCTTATATTCATATATATATGATCTGAATCCCAGTTTTACCTCATTCTGTAACAGAATATCTAGTTTACCAGTGAAAGATTTATGTCACCATTTTCCCTGTGCTGTTGGCTTGTGTGTTTGACTTAATCTGCATATGCATTCAGGTTGCAGGGCGGGCCCATGCAATGGGGAACTACTGCTGCTGAATAGTGCTATTTTAACAACTACCGGCTGAAATGATACAAAAATCACATCATGGCTGTAAAAGGTATACAGACTTTGGCAACTGTAAAAGGGGTATAAGTACTCAAATATCAAAACACCCCAAATGTATTATAGTAAATCTAGAATCAACAAACAATACACGAGTCACTGATATAAGTTAGCAATCTTTGAAACAGTTCAAAAGTAATCCTCTCAAAACACCCTCTTTGTTTTACGTCCCATGTTTCTGTGCCTCACCTGAACCACCGCATTAAGCCCCTCTTGATTCAAACAGGTGTAGGTCCTTAGGAGTTCCTGTTTCTGCGCCATTATATGTGTGATATCCTCCTTTCCGAGGTCTCCTTCCAGCTTCCAGAAGATTGCCCCACCGACCAGCACGTAGGACACATAAATGGCCCCCAACATGAGGATGGAGGGGACCCGGGCCAAGTTTAGGATTTCCATAATTCCCATTTTGGACATCTTGTCGCTTTGGTATCTGGACTACTTGGGATTCTTAACCTCTGCAGCCAGGGATAGAGATGAGTGAGCGTTTACTTGGCTGGCTTCTCCCCTTTCCATGCATGGCAGGCAAATGAACCTCCACCCGCACTCTTGTTTCAATCTCCCCAATGGCTTACTATGCAAATCTGGTGGAGCAAAATAAGAGATTGCAAGAGGGAGAGGCACCACTAAGGTTGAGTTTTGGTTGATGAATTTAGCTTAAGCCAGAAGCTATTTCTTCTGACCATATGACCAAAAATATGACCAGACAGCAGATATGATGGGAAGGAGACATTAGAGGACACAGTCCTGGCAGGGGTCTGATCTCCAGGGACATTGATAATGAACTACTGTGCTCTACTTGACATATTGATATATATTTCAGTAGGGTTACATCAATATTCCATGTTTAGGGCTATATTTCACTGATAAGGACAAGAGGGAATGCCTTTTATTGTATGGTCAGTTACTGTCAACATATTACACGCTTGTGACAAACAGACAAACTAAGTCATCTCCCTGGATTTTAACTACGTTTCAGGTCCTGCATAATATGTGCTCTCAGGTCCCACTATGTCCGGCCTGACATCGCCATCTTGATTAATGTGTTTGTTTTAGATAGCCCTTCATGCTCAATTCAGTGGGGTTTACCATCAGTACACAAACAGCGGCGTGGGCACATGTGACCACAGTCACAGCCAGACGCAAATACATGCTGGGTCTGAAGTTACACAATACAAATATCAATTAAAATCCTATAACCTCCTCTGGAAAATACTCACATACGTTGTAATAGCTAGAGTATGCTGCGTATACTTGTGTATGTGTATGTAAACGAAAACGTAGCAAAACACTAGTGTGAGTTTCATATAAGCGTGAAGCGTCAAACCACAGAGTGCTTAAATGTACAACAGCATATGAGATCTTACATAACCATTCCTGGCTAACAGATAATAACTATAAACTAATAAATAGATGTGTACATTTCATTTCTTAGTGTATATCACAATATTTATAAAACCACCACATTGAGTACAATCTATGAAGCAAATATTACACACAATCTTGGGATACTTCTCCATAATTGTCTATTGCAAATTCCAAGTAGATCAGTCCATCTAAAGTCCACTCTTAGATCTTTGACTGGATCGCCCTCTGACCTGACCCTTCTTCCAGTTTACTTGATGGCACATCCTCTTGTTGGAGGACCTCTTGTTTTTTGAAGCCCGGATGTGTTAGGCCAATGGCATGCTCCATTATTCTGGTCCCCATGTTGAGGATGAGAGCAAGCCAAGCCAGGGCGAAGATGATCCATACGCCTGCAAGGCTACGGTATACAGAGATGTAGTGCTTGTCTGGGTCGGTTCCTAAAAGAATCGGCATTGCCGTGTTGGAGCACAATCAAAGCATCAGTTAAAGCAAAAAAGAAACATTGGGTCATTAGATGAATACAATTTAGATTTTACTTATAACTACAAAACCTTTACACTACCCTCGCTAAAATAAAGGAAAATATTTGTTTTGCGGTGTGTGACGGTGGTGACTGCTCGAGCCTCTCCATTGTTTGGACACTTGGTTCTCTTATTAGCTTTACTTACCCACGACATAATCTCCAAATCCGATGGTGCTGAGGGTGATGAAGGCATAATAGAAGCCCTCTCCATACGACCAACCCTCCACATAACTAAACAGTAGCGGAGGGATGACCAAAAACAGCAGGCTGCCCGTGATGACAAATAAGCTCACAGCTAGGACCTCGACCGATCGCTATGGGGTCGGGATATGACAAAGGCCACAGTTAGGAGACAGCGATAACGTTATACGTTTGTTTCCGTACAATACATTGGCTGTCATATGCCTTGATGGACGTCTGTCGGTACCTTGTGTGGAACAAGTGAGACCATGCCCCTCTCCAGGCGACCCAGGTGGATGGTAAGACATTTGCCCAGCTGGTTGAGGAAGGCCAGGTTCAGAGGGATTCCACACAGCGCGTAGAACACACAGAAAACCTGACCGTACACGGTGCTGGGGGACAGATTACCGTAGCCTATAAGGCAGATGATGATTTTTCAGTTAGCTTTTTTGTTTTTTTTTGCATTTCCTTGTGTCATACAAATGAAGTTTGGATTTGGTGTGCTCACCTATAGTTGTGACCACTGTGCCAACAAAAAAGAAGGAGCTGCTGAAATCCCAGTTACTGGGGTTGGTTGAGTTGCCGGACGGGTTTACACCCTTCTCCCAGGCATCCAAAATCACCTGTACAAATGCAGGTCAAAGCTGTTAGTTCAAGCATTTGAATACTCACCCAGAGACGGTCAAGTGGTCAAGTCCTCTACCTGTGGAACCTCATTTGTGCCCCCAGGGGCCTAGGATCAAATCCTGTCACAGCTTTATCAGCTGTGTCTCCTCTGTCTCCAACGCTACTTTCCCACTGTCTAAAAAAGTTGAGTAGAACTCAACTTGAGTAGAACTAAGAATTAAGAACTAAGAACTAAGAATGAAGTTGAGTTGGTTCTTGAGTCGAACCAACCAAACAAAAGAATTTAAATAAGCTTACTGGCAGCTACCTCTCAAATTGGATGTCAGATAAATTGTAAATGTCAGGTTTAAGAAAGGAAATACAAGGGCAGACAAAGTTCAGCTTATCGATGACAGCCATGTTTGAATTACGTTGGCACATTTACTGTGCATCAAGATAAAATTATTGATTGATTTAGGCAGGTTATTGCGATATCATTTATTGCTATGTACTTAGCAGGCTAATAATAAAATTGATTCTTCAATTTCTCTTATCTGAACTATTTAGTTAACAAAAACATTTATTTATTAATTGCACATATTAAGCAAAATTAAGAATTTGTATACATCTATGGCCTGTTTTACTACTGTTATCCAAGTTATTGATAACTATATGAACAAATATTGCTAATAATTTCAGCATTTGTTAATGTTTTACAAGTAGGGAATATTGATTGAATGAGACCCAATATTGCAAAGACAAGATTTGACTAATGTAGATTTGAAACATTCTGCTGTGACAATGACAATAGCGAAGATCTCTCCAATCTAGCATTGATAAATTAAAACGTTTTCACTAAAAACTGTGCATTCAGGTTTATAGTCTTCACAAAAGTCTACAGTTAAGTTAAAGGGCAACTAAACCAAACCTGAACAAACTTCTCCAGGGCTGGTCCATCAAGGCAGGTGTAGTTAGTCAGGAAGTTCAACTTCTCTAGCTGGAAGTGGTTACGGTTGTTGCTCTCTGCCTCTCGCTCCAGTATTTGGAAGATGGTGGCCCCTACCATCAGGTACATGAAGTAGGCCAGAGTCAGGAGCGCTGTCCAGCTCACCTTGACCCGGGCCATCTGGAACCTCTCCATCAATGCCTCCCCCCAAAACCAGGATGGATGGAAAGGCTGGTGGAGATACTTTTGATAATTGGCTCCAAGCCTTACTTGTACTTTTGTACAAAAATAGTGGTCTTCAATATTAAAAAAAGAGGTCATTGAGTTCAGAGAGAACTAAAGATCAAAGTCTTGACAAAACACACGCCCCGCACATGTAGTTCCTCAAAGCAGTCTTCCATCATTGCAGATGGTATCTTGGACAATTGCTGAAGCAGAGACACAAATGTATTTGAAAGTAATCGAGTAGTTGATTTGAATCGCTCCGTTTTCAGTGAAAGCAATGTCGAGAAGATAGAACTGATGTTTAGTAAAGTTGCATCTGCATGAACGGCTACACGTCGACGGGACTGTCCTCACCGGACAATTCTCCAGAGGAAAAGAAAATCTTGCCTGTTCTTTCTCTGATTGGTCGAAGAGAGGAACACAGATGTTGGTCGTTGATTTAGGGGTTGCTTTGGAAACGGTCAGACTCCCCTTCTCCATTAGGGTGACATCTCCTTAGTGGACACACTTGCTCACATGGGCGGGCACACACACACACACATACGCGCACACACACACTTTTTGCTATTTCTACCCGTTTCCACTACTAAGGAAGAGGCAGTAGCATCAGCAGAACAAAAGTTAATATTTTACCTGACTGCTGGTGGTCATCCAAGCATGCACAGTTGCAGAATGCTTATTCTTTAGCCTTTAGATAGGGGTTTGGTCTGCGGGTTTCATACTAGCGGCCAGTTTAAAGGATCACATGGTTCATCCTTGAAAAGTCAGTTTCACAGTCAGATGATTAAACCCTAGGAGAAACCGCTTATGTATTGGTACAGGAACAGTGCAGAAATCGCCATCCAAAGACAAACTTCAGTACCATATATGTACTTGTGATCCAGCACTGGTTGAGTCCGTCTACAGCCAGGACTAAGGCAAAGAAAAGATCAGTCAACGCTGGACACCTCTGTTTCTGATGCCAAAAACACAGATAGCACGGAGACCCCTGCTAGAACAATTATCAGACCTTTTCCACACGTTTCAGTCGCTGGACATGTTTATGGTCGGATAGAGGGGAAGGAGCAGACATTTTGGAGAGTGTGGAGAGCACTTCTTGATCATGGGCCATAAACTAACGTGTCAAGAGATTTCACGGGAGTCTGACTTAATGGACTTTTATGGCTTAAGTGCTGGCATTAGTAAATAACTGGCTAGCTGTGAGGATGTCAGGAAAAATGTGCATTTAACATCATAGAAGTATGTGTTTTTATTGCAGTGGTTATCAAAATCAATATATTGTAAAACAAAACTAGCGTCTTCAGTAACTGGGTACCGTCCCTTGTGCCTTTTGACAGCTGAAAAGAGGCTGAAATGTTTAGGAATTTTCCAAATCTCCTTTTGGGGGTGGAGCTTATTAGGAACAATGGTGGCATCAGAAAGACAGGGACAGGAACCTATGACCCTCTAATAAAAACTATCTACTAACTATTTATTACTCAGGATTTTCACACCCTATCTCCTTAATTTGTGTGGGGTGACATAGATGGGGCCAGAGGTCAGAAATTTGGGGTGGGCAGCCTCCCCAAAACGTTGAGAAGGTCTTAGAAGGTCTATATTTCAGGTGTCAATTCAGAACATTCGAGAAAGCTTTAACATGGAAGATAAATAACAGATATCATGAGTTGGGAAAAGTGTTTCTCTTTCTCCAAGGCAACTCCTTGCCCGGATGCAAATATCTTGGCTCCTTGTCATCTGTCAAACAAATCAATACAGGACATGCAAAGAGGCTGCTTTGGCGTCCACAAGATGCCTCCTGTTTGCCTACGTGTGTAGCACCTATGGCTCTGCATAACACCATCATCTAGTTGGCTAGATTGTTAGATTGTTTACATTTGATGATGGCTCAAATCAGAATTACGCATTCAGTCAGTGACAAAGCTTTGGGACAGTGACGTGAAACTGGTTGCTGAATAATCATGTCATTGGTACTGAAGTAATCAAACGTGTAGAGAGTGAACTGTTTATTTATTCTGATGCTGTTTATTTAGGCACACGTCAGTCCTGAAATACTAATTTTGCATATCAGCACACATAAGATTGTGAACATTTTGATATCACTATTTAGTTGTAAAACCCTTCACACAAAAGGGATGTTTGGTAACCAAATTGAAATATTAAATTGAAGTTATGTAAGGATCAAATTGTCTAGTTGTTCACAAAATCCTGAATGCATTTGTTTCCCTCTGATAATCTTAGATTAGTAAAAAAAATATACCTTAATTAAAGAGTAAGTTATTTTATTGATTGACTAAACTTCCAGTCCACAAACTAAGGCAGCAAACAAAGATCTTAGCAGATGTCCCTACAACCTTCATGGTTAATGGTTACTTTTCCTAGCTAATTTTCCAATTGAACTCCATAGGAAAATTAGCTAGGAGGAATCCCCACTGTTAAGGTGATCGTTTGCAACGTGAGTTATTATGACAGAAGGGCTAGAATTTAGAGCTGCAGCTCTATTGTAGATCGTGGACATGTACTATTTACTGTAGATCCTGGACTCTGTGTGACCACGTAATTGGTATCCAGCAAAATGGGTCACTCTTACAGACAGTAAGTCATGTGGCCCCAGCTTGCCTAGTGGCTGGCAGACAGGATCGGTAAAACAAGTGACCTAATTGATTTTGATCCTTGGTGCCAGTATTTCAGAAAGATGCCACAACAGCACAGTTCAACAGCAGTGTCAACATCATCCCAGAGGGCACAACTCCTTTTGTCCTTGCCAGATATGGGTTTTAGGACTGGATGACAACACCTGGGTGTAAAATTCTAGAAATTGGTGAGTGTACAATATGTACTCTTTCAATATATTTGGTAGGTGTGTAGGGGCTACAACAGCTGATATTATTATAATATATTTTTTTAAATATATGCCCACAATCTGTATCCTTTGACTTATATCCATATTTCCAAATATGAAATTTACAATTTTATTATAACTATTTTTACTTCACTGTCCCTAGAATTATGTGTTTGATTGTAGAGACCAATTTTTGCAACATGTAGTTTTTTTCAAATTTATTACATTTTTTTCAAATTTATTTTCAGCCAGCTTTTGTGATTTAGGTCACTATTAACATATAAAGAGCAACATTGTCTCTCTTTGTTAAGGTTGTAAAGTTTCAAAATGTGAGGAATAAACCTTCAAGGCATGGAGACATGTTTTACATCCACACACACACTATTACCAGTATTTTACACAAAGTTACAATAGAATAACATATGAAAGCAAACAAATAAAAAAGATTATGAAACACATTTTAAAATGAATCTGTCATAACGCCCGTTGAAACTTCCCCGGTCCATTTAAAAAGTTATGATTCATCCTTCTTTAAACACAAACTAGGGTTGTTAGGAGTGACCTAATCTCTTACTGTCCGCTCCAGCTAGCTCCTGTGATATCTTGAGACAACATTTGTTCAGATCAAATAGCAAATGGCAGTGGTTGTGGTTTATAATGCTGACCGCCACATCACTGGCCTCATCTAAAACTGGTAAATGAACCATGCGTATGTGAAGAGAGACTCAGAGCGAGACAGAGTGTGTGAGATTGCGTGTGTGTGTGTGTGCATTCATACACTTCTTCTTCTTTTCATGAGAAGCCCAGTATGTGTAAAACCCTAGGTGCCTGACCAAGGTGCGTCAGTCTTTCTCACACTTGAATCGCCAGTCCGTCTGTCCTCATGGACGTCTCACAGATCTGTCTTTTTAGAACTATTTTAACTTTTGGATGTCAAGGGACAGTCAGAGGAAGAGGATGTAGGAACAGAAATACTTCCTAGATTGTCATTCCTGAGCTGGACCTGAAACACATAAAAACAAGTCTGATTAGATGGTCCATAGAAAATGGTTTGACGGTGAGAGAGAGGGAAAGAGAAAGAGTTGGAGAGAGAGAGAGAGAGAGAGAGAGAGAGAGAGGGGCAATGGAAGGATGTAATGTGGAAAGCTGCTCCCTGAGATTTGAGGTCACTGTGTCACACTAAGCTCTCCTAGGCCTTAATATCTCTTATATCTGGGCAGTAGTTAACAACATTTAAACACTTAAACAGACTTGATACCTTCACAATACCATTGTTATTAGGTCTTACATCCAAGTTCACCACAGAAAAGATCTAAAAAAAAGCCTGTGAAACTGACCTTTATGAACCAGCAATAAAATATGTTTTCATAAAATTCCCAATTTTTATATTGCTTTCAAATTCTAGATGTTTCATATAAGTAGGGCAAAATGACTGTTTTGCATGATTTACATTGAGCTTGAGTACATGGACCTAAAGCAGGTGAACACACAGGGAACCTAACAACTGTTGTGATCACACTGCCCCATACAGAGGTTGCCAAGCAACTGAAGAGAGGGCATTTCCTGTCACAACACAGTCATCATTATTCAGCACAACAGCGCTATTAATGTAGCATGAGAGGAGTGTCCCTTGCCCGG
>OMKK01055905.1:0-12663 GCA_900302305.1 Polymixia japonica | reverse complement strand
AAAAACCCCAAAAATTTTTTTTTTTTTTTTTTATTAAAAAAAAAAAAAAAAAAAAAAAAAAATACCATTAGGAAACTCAAGGGGTCGCCAAAATCAAAATCTCACAATTTTGTCTGTAGCTCCTTTAAATTACTGAAAATAACATGGTAAAATCCAACTTATAGTTAGAAGTAATAGAATTCTTCAGGTATTTTGTGGTCCCTAGCACTTTCTTACCTCTTACTCAATGTTTATTTGTGTACATGTGTGCCGTTTCCCAGCAACAGGGTAATAAATGGTCGAACAAAACCGTTGGATGTATATGAACTCATTGGATACTGGCAATAAAAGGCCTGCTTCCTGGCTTGGGAAAGGAAGAACAAAACTGCACACGCAAGGTCTGTCTGTCAGACTTCCTTATGTTTCCATTTGTAATTCGGAAACAAAATTCCCAAACCTTGCTCAGATGTGAGGGAGATCAATTTCTCCATTCATAAGATCAAAACTAATGAGGAGAAGGTCGTGGAGTCAGATGTTGCTGCTTAGCGAAATGTACTCCAGCTGATCAAGGCCTTTATCTATATGTAAGTGCATGCATGTGCGTGTTCACAGATTTACACTTTTTTTGTAAGTCGGTGTTATTTATTTATTTATTTTTTACTCAACTTAAATGCCCTTAAACGCCCTATAAATACCCTTAAAGCTTTCGAAAGGCTTGCCTGGAAATGTTGCCTTTGTTCGCACAATTTCTTGCTACGTGTTTAAACACAAACACTATGTAACTGCTGCAAGAATGTTCTTTAGGACTGAAATAGATACTGACTCACTTCTCATTCCCCACCGTGTCTTGGGAAAAACAGTCAGTCAGATGAACATGTTGTCCTTGTTAAGGCTCCTAACTGCTAAGAATACGTGCTGATGGTGTTGTTGTCTCGGTGCTAAGCTGGCCCTCCAGGCCCTTGTTTGGGTCTGATGGATTTCTGTGAAATGTCTTTCCATGTATCAACCTCCTACATATCTCCCCAACAGGTCCCATTGTGCATGATGCTGAGCAGAGGCCGCAAAAGGTCACACCGGTGCTTTAAAAGCCTCCAAAGTAGAGGGAAACACATGCACATCAAGTTAAACACTGATGCGAGTCCATATAGGCCAATATTCTCAAAATGCAAAAAAAAAAGCGCAACAACGCAATCGTAAATGTAGAGGAAAAAAATGAAACCACGCTAACATACTCTCCCGCTAATGCCATAAACACGTCTCTGACATGGTATCTAGGCCATCATGTTGTGCTCATGACAGCTTTACGTGGTGTTGTAACACAGGCAACCGTACCATAAGGTACGGTCAGTCACCTGTAGACTGGAAGCCTCCTGACTCCACCAATCTTGGAAGTCCTTCTGGAGCTTGACCTTCGCCCTCTCCAACAACAGCTGCAGGTGCTCAATCTCCGTCCTCAGTGCCTTCAGGCAGCCAAAGGTGCTCTTGTAACTGACGGGAGACATTAACAGCACCAAATTCATCTTTCATCCACCTCCCAAGCATCTGCTGTGTCCAGTCAATTTGAGGAGGGTCTTGGGACAAACTAGGGAAATACTTGCTGTAGTAGATTCACATACACCCATCCAGCACATTACACTCACATCTTTTTCTCTTCCTCAATCTGTTTGCGCAGGTCTTCTTCAACAGGGTCTGCCTCCTTTTCCTCAGTGTGCTTTCCTGTTACACCTAGAGTGAAACAGTACATGCTGCACAGCTTTTCAATGCACAATTTCATTCTTTTTTTAATGGGGATAGTTAGACATACAAATATAGTCATTTCCTTTGAAAAAATTTCCTAAATTTTTTTGCTAGAATAAAAAGAGAAAATTCCACCACAGAGTGGTTAGTGTGTACGCCTGTGTGTTGTGTTTGTGTCTGTGAATTTTCTCCGAAAAACAACTATTTTAAAACTGGCGCTGGCTAATGCAAGCCAGGCTGTTGTGAAGTGTTCTCTGATGCGGGACTCCAAATAACAAGACAGGCCTTTGGCGTCTCAACCGAAAGGGGGATGTTTGTGTACTTGAAACCAGATTTGCTCATCAAAGCATTTGTGTCACTGATCAAAACAGTAAGAAGGTCTCAAATGAAGGAGTCACAGAGTCGTGCCACCCTGTCTTCGGTCACTCTGTTATTCAGACATTCAAGCCTACTGTATAGGCTTTGAAGTGGGCACTACTGCACATACAGCATCGCCCTTGTTCTGTACAAACATTTCCATTCCCTTTGGTTGTATTGTGTTAGATAGCTGGTGACGACGAGAGTCATTTTTGTACAGTACATACACACAAAGACTATATGAGTGCTCCAGCAGCTAAGATTGGACTGTGTGCACAAGACAAGATTTGACTACAAGAAATTTTGGTAAATGTGATACATTTCATTGCCATCGTGTTGCAACCGTTGGTATGGGCAGACACACCAGCCAACCATGCTTCTGTGTTAGATGTCTGGCAAAATTTCTCTGGAGAAATCTATCCACAGCTTGGACCTACCATGAGCTGCTCTCTGTATCCTACGCATCTCCAACTGCTTCTTCAAATCATCTGAAAGAGAGAGAGAGAGTGAGCGAGAGAGAGAGAGAAAGAGAGAGACACAGAGAGAGAGAATTTTAAAAAGTTAAATACAATTGCATTCCTTCGTTAAGCATTAGCCATGCTTCTTAACATTTTCCCACAGGAACCATTCATGCATCAAAGAGGTAGGAGATTGGTGGAGCAGCACGACTGTTTGTGAGTCCACTGATATAAACAAAGAATTTTAACAGCCTCTTTGCTTAGAAAGGATTAAAGTGAGTCCTGTTTCACTCATTTGCCATTTCACTGTTGTTGAATGTCAGGGAGATGAAAGGCTAACAGAGGTGTCTGACCTAGGTCAAGATTGTTGTATCTAATCAACACAGCCAATAGCAGCCATGGTTTTAATCTCAGTTCACGAGGATCATCAAACACATCCATTATGGCTTCAGTGTCTTTAAACAAATAAATTGTTTATACTTGGGCACCAACACAAACCAGGTTCTCGCAGGGGTGAACTTGTGATTGAGTTCATTGCGGGGGATTGGCCTGAGGCAGGATGTGCTGCTGGATTAAACACTTTGACAGTCTTCATAAAGAACTCCTTGTGGCTCCAGCGATGCTCCAGGAAGGAACACGAGGGAGGCTTTTTGGGAAACGCATGAGGTTGGGTCATCACCCCTCTTGTGGCAGCAATACAGGGTCAACACATGAGTAAGTCATTTGCGTCTGCTCCTGTCTTCACGGACTCCGTTCCCTTTCTTAAATCTAAGTTGATTACAAAGATGCAACGCCTTCGATATACTTATTGAATATCGAAAGACAACGGCGATGCAAATAAACTAAACCCTGTATTCTTCACTTTCCACACAAAAAAAACAACACACCGACATGTTGTATGGGAACATTAAGGGATACGTTTAAGTTTTACCTGAAGAAAACAGAATAGGCAGTATGAAATCAATTAGCTGTAAATTTGGGTAGGGACTTTGTTGAATGACAAGCCTAGTTGTGAGGAAGAGAGGGATGACAAGAAAGATAAAGAGACATGGAACGGCAGTTTCGACTGTGGTGAGTTTTCACTTCAGTCCCTGAGGTCTCATACACGTGTTGAACCTGCTGTACTATAGCTGCCTCTGTAATCTGATCTTGTCGCCAATCTAAAAGCCTGTGTCCAAGGTCCAAAGACGAGAAATCCAGATGGAGTACTACTGCACCGAAAAAGAGGGGGAATTAGAGGGTGTACCTTTTACACATCTTATGGGAACATCCAATAGTTAGGGTTGAGCTGTTCCTGTGTCGGAGAGAAGATGGAGACATAGAAACAACATAGAAAGGTAATGTGTCGTGAATAACTCATATGTATGTTAGTTTTTTGCAGCGTAAGCAGCCAGAAGAACTAGGAGGCAGGGTGGCCTAGGGGGTTGGAGAGACCGCGCCTCAACCGTAGGAATCAGGTTCAAGGACACATGTTGACAAGCATTTGCCCAGCTGAAGTGTCAATGGGCAAAACACAGACTCCCTACCTATCCTATCCTATTAGTGGATCAATATGTAATATAAGGTATTATTATCATGACTTTGTGTTCATCAGCATTCGAAGTGCTACTCCAACAAATGATTTGGATACTTACCGTTCACACCCTGCCCATACAACACATAGGCCACGCAGGCCAGTTCATACTTCAGAACCCCTCACAAAGGCTGTGTATCAAAGAGTAAGTATGAATGAGGGGTTAGGATCCTCTCGCGATGCCAAGTATGGAGGTAGGTTAGCTCGAGGTCTGTTAGAACTGAGACTCCCTGTGGTTTGACACTTTGGCCAGGTGGTGTGCCTGAGCATTCAGACCAAGATGTTCAACATCCATTTTAAACTGTACCCAAAAAGCAAAAACAAAACAGACGCAACCCTCTCAATCCCGATCCACGCCGACTCTTAGGTGACTTATGGTCTCTTCCTTTCCTAATAAAATAACAGGATTAAGAAACACTTAGCAGCACCACTGAGTGGTTTGAACCACAACTGACCTGGCCATGCTGACAGAGTGAGAAAGTGCAGGGAGCAGGTTACATCCAGAAAGAAAAACACACAGGGCTAAAAGACCACCGGTGTGACTTACATGGCCATGTATATAGAACCATTATTTAGGATGCCCCAAGGCCAACCGACTACCTATAACGGTTACATGTAGGCTGTAAAGTTAGTTAAAGTCGTTGTATTATGGAAGGAATTATGTTGTATATCGCCTAGGCTACGTACAGTAACAGACCTATGCAGCAATGTGAACGTTCAGTGTTGCACAATTGTTTGCTCAAGAGCTGAGTCTGAAATCTGGCAATATACATTTTTATACACAGTAAGTGAGCACATATTTATATACTTGACTCATTTGGTCCTGCTGTCAAGTGCGATCTCTTCTGATTTCAAGAAATGAAAAGCTAAAACACAGATGGTGGACTTGACTGCATCTTCTAATAATCAACATCTACCTTAACCTTATGTCATGGAAAAATAAGCGTGGTCAAACTAAGTTTGTCTGTCCAGAGATAGTCGACTGGTTAAGATCTCTTCTTTTTGGAGCAACATCTATACCTCCACTGGCCTTTCTCACCTGTCTCCCCTACACTGTCTCCATCTGCATGTTCACATTGCCTCAATAAACAATAAAAAAAATATTTTAAAAAAACCCCTCCTTTCCTTAGAAACAAAAACATTAGTGTAAGAGAATTTCTTCCGACTGTGGGCTATGGAACTAAGAAAATGCTTAGATATCTCATTAATAAGAGTCGAAGATCACACTCACGTTGGCCACGACAGACAGTTAAGGATCCTTAGCCCACACTGACCCCGTATTTCACGCCTTGACAGACAACACACATTCCATGAGGATAAATTGGCGTACGTGTCAACTTGTGACGGTGGGTGGTATCCTTCCAGGATAGGGCTGTGGACCCAACACCACAGCCCATTTCCAAACCAAGTAGCATTTCCCCCCATGGTGTCAGTAGACCGTGCCGCCTGGGTAAAGGACTGGTTTCAAGCTACAAGCCTCAACAAATATTTGGCGATTCCTGTGGCCTGGAAATGAAATGCGACATGCTGCACAAATGCCACAAAGAGATCTTGATCCAATGACCATCCATACAAAAGGCCTTTCAACCTTCATGGAGTTGTACATGGATTTAAGTCTATATGAAGACTAAAAGTATTGTAAAGTGTCGATATACAAAATCAGTGTGTGAAAATCCTGGATATCCAAAATCAAGGCACACCAGTACAAATTGACACTTATCACCACTGACAGTACAGCAGTTGCATACTCTGTGATGACACGATAAATTACAAAAAATATCTAGAAAATTATTTCAAACTAAATTATAGAAAAAGTAAGTAACCCTAAATGAAGGGTAGTGTTCCACATGCTAAACTGTGTTCTTATAGGTCAATTCTTGCAGTGTTCAAAGACGGTGTTGTCTGAGACCAAAGATAGTGTTGTCTGAGACCACCACATAAACCACTCTAACGAGCAGATGACAAAATAAGCCCCGCAAATATATTAGAGCTATAATCTTGTAAAACCTAGAGTGCTTTTGGATGAGCGCAGAGGCTGCCAGGGTGTTGAACATTACCTATAAAGCCTGCAGGCGATGAAGAAATCCTAGGAAGGCTCTGCATCCTATGATGGTTTTCACAGCTAACCCATACCAACGTTTGAAACCCTGGGGCTACAGTGCCACAATGTTCCTTCTCCCATACTTTGGGTGGATAAAGCGTGCTGGTGGTGACATTTTAGGCTACAAGTATACTGAGTTGTGATCCTTACCAAAGTTTTCGGGCCTCTGTGGCGGCAGAAGCGGGGAGAGGATGATTGTGAGATACCAAAGAGGTTACCAGATGCTGCAAGTAGGACAGTAGTGCATAAATCCCCACACACCTGGGAAAGAGATCGAGGGACCCTGCTCATTTTCAACTGCCCTACGCCTCTTATCCTGTAGAAGATGTGCATCACTAATCCCTCTGAATAAATATATATCCATACGCTTTTTGGACCTAAGGGCTCGGAATGTATACTCCTCCAGTGGGATGGGGTTCTGAAGCCGTATGTCGTGGCCAAGAACAATACTGGTAACCAGGGAAATGTTTAGGCACCAGAGTATCCACGGACTACTGCCTCTCAGCCTTCTCCACTGCTACTGACCCTCACGCTGGGTACATCCATTAGACAAAGCTGCACAAAGCTTTTGTCTATATTATGCTCACCCTATCCATGTTCTGCATTAACCGCGAGGCGCAGGTAGTGTAATTTTCCGAGCGGGGCTTCCAAAATGGCAAGGAAACACACTGAGCTAAATATATTATGGTTCAACTTTCCAGCCAGGAGAGGCAACTACCTTCCACTATAAACATTGCCTCTCATCTTGGAAATATGCAGCTCCATGCTCCTAACATTGTAATAACATGTGACAGCATCAACATTCTTCTTTTCTGTTTTCTGGTTTTCTTTCTTTAGCAGTGGAATTACTCAGACGCTTAATTTCTTCCAATTTCTACTGTATGTTTTTGCCCCATAAACGGCAACGAACAACATCTGAATCAAGTACACAACAGTTTGAACGCTTCTTTCATACAGTGCATCCACACAGGGATAAAGTCTGCAGAATATATTTATATTTTATATATATGTACATTTATATTTCTACTCTAAATGTTGCTAAAGTCAAAGATGATTTTTTGTGTGACACACAGATCTCTCTGATGTACAGCTGTGTCAGCATCTCAAAGACACCACGGTTGAATGCTGATACTCTAGCATTCCAAGGGTGCTAAGTGTTCACTGGCATCTATGACAGGGTGGCAGCTGAATGGCACCGAACCTGCACGCGTGATCTGAGGCGGCAACGATGCCAAGCTCTGGTGTGAGGCAAACTTATCCATTTCACTGGCATCTGATATGGGCCACAAACACACACACACACACACACACAGTCCAGGGAAATTCATAAATATAGCTTACAATAGTAAATGCAAACCAGATCAACCCTTAATAATACATGCTCATATTTTGAACTGTGATGCCATTGCTGGAAAACTCAACCGTAGACAGGGAAATCATTTCTGAGATACTGCCATATTGGTGAGGGGGGCTTGAGTCTCAAAAGCCCCTTGAAAGCAACACTGAGATGAATAAGATTTGAGATGTGAGACAAACCTGTTCTCAACAGAAAGTTGAGAACTCATTTAAAATTACTGACAGATCTTTTCTAAGGACATTTTTTAAAGTTTAATTAAATAATCAACACAGCACTGAACAGACCAACAGACTAACCATAGTGTCAGAGTGCTGACACACAGTAGTACAGACATGTGCATACTCCACCAGAGAACCTCCGTCCATGAGCTGGGGTGGATTCCTTGGAGCCAAGCCTTGGCATTGACTGAAGCTAGGGACCATGCCAGGCCTCATTTTGGCACACTAAGCCTACCTGTCAGGGACATTACCCAGAAGAACACAAGGGTGTGCTTACAGAGCACTCATAAAACAGCCAAAGCCAGGGCCCATAAAAAGCACAGGTCGGAAGAGTAGGTGGGTGGAAATCAGAACCTCTCTTGGTTCTGGAAAAGTTCTGGAATGTGCTGAACGACACTTCTACGCTCCGGGGAAATGGGACCCCGACAGTGATCCGTTCTTTAACGTTTTCCAGGCAGGTAGGCCGGTGTCTCTGGAGGCTTGGGGAATGTTAATATAGGGGCAAACAAACAGTGTTTCTCGGAGCTTCAGAGAGAACGCTGTTTGCTGTTAGGATAATGATGATGGTAATGATGACAATGAAATGTACCATTTTATGTCTTCCCAGGTCCAAGTGTAAAGTGATTTACGGAATGCAGTTTATACCAAGCACAGTGAATCATCAACCTCTGGACACGGGGCACTTGCATAGCATAGTTCACACAATGTAGACAAACTTCAATGTATGTTCAGCATAGCTGTTCAGAACATTTTCTTTTAAAATAAGAAAGCGTATGTATAAGATGGTTAGGGTGCATTGGGAATGTAAAAATACAGCCTATACTGCAAGTAGCATGCAACAATAATATTCCCAAATGTAAGTAAGAAAATTGAGCAAAATGCTGACATTCAATACATATGTGCTATCAAATAGCAAGTGGTAGCAATGGACGTGAAGTTACGGTTTCCTGTAATGTACTGGCAAAGTGACTTACTGACTCTGTTTCTGGCCTCATTCACCTGCTCCCCAAGTGCCTTGGCCTCAGCAAACCTGCCACACAAAAATTAGAGTGAGTGGGCAACGGCCGCAAAAGAGAGTTTTTGATTAATCACATGTGATAGAATGTCTAAAAGCAAGCTCTGTGAAAGATAAATGCCTTATTTTGATTTTTTACAGGATATTGACAAGATTGAGATTTAAAATGATGTATTAGAGTACATATAAAGATCATTAAATTATTTTGGAAACTATATTTGTTTGCATGCTACTGAACACTAAAATACATTTTTTTAAGATGCCGTAACGCAATTTTGCAATAAAAACGCAGTCTGACCAAATGCCTGAAGGTTTTCTGATGTACAACATGTGATGTGACAGCAATAACAAGATTTCATGGTGGTAGGTCCCAATGGGGTACTTGTGTCAGTATATTTTTTAAAAAGTACACATTTAATAGGGCTCCACTATAATTCATCTTTGTCCATGGCAAAAATGGTAGATTAGAAACTAAGGAAAAAAAAACAATAGTAAAGAATCATCCAGATGGTGCAGATGAGACCGGTGTTCAGGGCCTTCCAACCAACTTTACCTTCCCGTGTGTGATTAACTGATGCATTCAGTTAAAGACAAAAAGTCATACGAGTTGCATTAGGTTGGTCTATTCATTGTAAATAAATTGTAAATGAATTTTCATCTCAATTTCCACTTCCCTTAACTGTCCAACAACATCTCCTATTTGCTACTAGCCTCTGTTTGAGCAGAGTCTTGTTGTCCTCAATGGTCAGACAGTCCTCATGGTCCCTCTTGAAGATTTCAAAGGCCTCTTGCTTGCCAATGGACAGCTGTGGACCTGAGAGGAAAGAAAAAAAGACTGTGGATGTATCATCACATCCAGTGTATTTTCTCAAAAGATCCTGGAAAAGGATATTGCTTTGTTCTAATAACCGGGGGGCCAAATACCAACACAACTGGCAAATGTGTGTTGGTATTTGCAAATCAAATCTAGCATAAAAACCACCATACTAACAAGGTTAAATGCTTGTAATACAAATTGAACCAAGCTAATGTGCCAACTATGTGGCAGGTCATGCTGTGCAAATTTGTACAGTTGGTATGAGAGCTAAGCTATGCCCCTTTCCCACAGCCACAGGTACTAAATTCCAATCTGGCAGCCAGATGCGAGTTAAGAAGCCCAACTGATATTGTTGACCTGCCACCTATGACTAATTACAAAACCTAAGAACCATTACCCACCTATTCACAGTTCTTTGAGGAAATAAACAGAAATATAAACAGCCATTTTAAACTGGTCAGCATTGCCTTTGGCAACTTGCCACCAGTAAGGAAACTATGGGCCTGTTCAGACTTGGTGTTTGTATCCAGATATATCCAGATTGTGTCTAGATCCAGTTGAGACAGATTCACACCTGGCATTAGAATGCATCTCGAGTGACTACTTGTGATACGATTCTGCTCAATGTGCAGATAGTCACATACCTAATTTCCGTTTCCATATACCAGGGCCCACACTCAAAATCAAAACAACACAGACCGTCTATTCTTGGCTTCCACCAGGCAGACCATCAATGTTTCACTTATTGGTAATGTACAGTACCAGTCAAAAGTTTGGCCACACTTTCTCATTCAAATACATGGGAAAGCGTGTCCAAACGTTTGACTGGTACTGTATATATATATGGACTTTTAGGCGATCCTAAAAGACTAGATGGTCCTTCAATGTGGTCAGGGACGCATCTGCATTCACACTACACTACATGTGGACAAATGCATCCCTGACTACCTCCGAATGTGGCTTGAGTGATCAGATTCCAATGCATCCTCAAAACATTTTGGGTGTGTTCATACCTGTATAGTTGAGTAGAGTTGTCCACTTGTGATCGGATCACACAGGATGCATTTTAATGCCAAGTCTGAACAGGACCTATATGTCACAGGTATTTTAGATAGGTGATGATTGCCGAGTTGTTTTTGGTACAATTTGTTGATACTGGGATTGCTTTTTTTCCCCCCCAAGAACATCTGATTCACTTGGAAATAATTGATGGCATTTCTTAACAATGACTGTTCTCAATTTCCCCGAAAAGATGAGAGAGGAAGAAACAGCGAGACACTATTACTGAGATTGACAATGTTGATGTATAGCCTAAGCCTAAACATCCGATTATGACCTCCAACAGGCAAAACGCTAAAGGCAACACCTCAGTCAACTATTGTATAGTGAAAGGACGCATGAGAGGACAATGTGTACAGTATGAGAGGTAGACTAGGTCACATTAAATCAGTCAATGACATTCTCTGCTGTCTGAATTTACTCAATGTCTGATGTGCTTGCTCTATATAATGACAGTCTATTATTTATTACAAAAGGAAACCAAAATTATACCTAGACTCTGAATCACGTTGACAGGCAATACTTCAAAACTGCAGCATGTAAGATTTGAGAGTAATCGTTATTTGTTCTTACTTTCACCAGGTTTCAATCTTCGCTCATCAATCTAAAATGTCCTTCACCTCAAAAACCACTTTTGAAATGGCTTTGTGGGGGACACTGATCATTAAGACGTGAGGTTGGACATTTCATGTCCCTGCAGTTAAATTAAGCTACCACAGATGCATCTGTTGATCTAATCAATGCTCTCAATGCAAATAGAAAAAGTAAAAAAGAGTTGGCAGAAAAAAGAGTAATTGTGTAAATAACGGAGAAGGCAAAAAAGAGATCAAACTATGGTTTCTTGCGTTCTGTTTTCCCCATATTGCCAACAACCCAACAGTTTCTTCCTGTAGGTTAACACCCCATAAATAGACCCTCTTTTAGCTAATCAAATTTAATAACAGTACAAACACCAGCGTTGTTTTGCAAGATTCCTTATATCAAGGAAAGCTAATAGTTGTACAATGATCTCCAATAAATGATTCCCAATAAATTCCACCGATGTTGAGACTTTTGGATTCCTGTGACAAAGCTGATTCTAATTGAGGAAATATACACAAGGAGTAAGTCATGTGAGATTAATTCTACGACATTTAGGAATTTTGTTTCTTTATTTATGGAAAGTCCTGATTGAAACCAGGAGGCATCTCACAGGCGTATGCGGCAACAGCCAACCTCAACAAATCTGTCTGAGGGCTACTTGAGGGAAATGCATCCCATTCGCTTCTTGTAAAAAGGAACATTCCAGGAATATCTGTCTAAAAGTGATATGACATCATGCCGTGTTGTACTAACAGTTTGTGGGGTAATGAGATCACACATGGCTTTGGCCAACTTTCCTAATTCTTCTTTTCCATGCTTCGAGTGCTGACAAACCACAGAGGTTTTACAGAGAAGGAATGTGTTGTGACTATTGTTGCCGTTTCAACAAATTTTAGAGATGAAATACCGGAGAAGTTAAGTATGACTGTACTGTTCCATCATTTTAATAGATATAGTCATTGCATTTCCACGGAACATGTCCTGATCAATTTCATTCCAACACAATAAGCAAACATTCTTACCCGTGACAAAACATGTTGTGTAGCCGGATGAGAGACCAGTGAGAGCTCAACAAAATATTTGTGTGATTGATCCTACAATCTCAGTGGCTGCTTGCAATGGACAATCTATTACATGGGGGGACAACCCGTCCTCCAACACCTTCACTGGCTCCCCATTCAGCACCGTATCCACTTCAAAATCCTCCTCATCACTTACAAAGCCCTCAATAACCTGGCACCCTCATACCTAACAGATCTCCTCCAGCGCCACTCCCCCACCTGTCGACACCGCTCCGCCGATGCCAACCTTCTCACCCCCATCACCAAGACCAAGTACCGCACCTTGGGGGATAGAGCCTTTGCCATTGCTGCCCCAACCCTCTGGAACTCTCTGACCCCCAACATCCGA
>OMKK01055901.1:0-16036 GCA_900302305.1 Polymixia japonica | reverse complement strand
GCGTGTAATGTCTGTGTCAATGTCTGTGTAATGTTGCCGTTTACTTTTCTGGTTGCCAGCCCCATCACTTACAGTAGTGATGGTGTTCAGAGCCGTGTCTGCTCCAATGCTGAGGTCTGAGCCTGGCACATTGTTGGAGACAGTGGCTGGGACCATGACCATGGGCACACAGAACTCCTCATAGTTCCCGCGCGCTGTTAACAATTCCATCAGTGACAGGTAAGCCTGCAGGGCAGAGCCAAGGGCTTTAGTGGTTGGTGGGTTGATAGGTGGCCTGGTAGGTTTGTTGGGTGGGTGGTTGGTTTGGTTGAGTGGTTCTACTAGTCAAAAGGAAAGGAAAGACATAAAAGGAGGGCGCCAAGGGGAGAGCCAGGTCTATCACAACGGACAGCAGCGTGAAACAGACAGGTACCACTCCACACACACTGAACACACACCCTCACATACTGGCACGCATGCTCGCATCCATACACAACTGCAACACCCATTCACTGGCATACAGTACAGGTCAATTAAAGCTGGTGAGCGTCTACGTGGGAGACTGGCTGGAGAAAATCATATTTAAGACCAAATCACTTCAGTATTTATCGTTTTCACTTCCAGCATTGGTTCACTTTTCGTTTCAATCGTTTAAATGTCTCTACTTAATGATGAATTGTTAATTTGACTATACTAACGACATTTAAAACACTGAAAGTCCCCAGTGAACCAAATAATCTTCTAAATGCAATTAATCTTTTTTTTGAGAAAAAGACTATAAAGCATGATAGGACTATGCATAAAGGCATGTGGGTGTAGGCTCACATAACATGGGATAAGACTGATGACAAGGATAAGCAAAATCAGCATAACAGTGTTTTCTATAATCTAAATATAAACTGACATTATAATAAGAAATGTTTGAACAAATTGGACATTGTCTTCACATCCTAAGGGGCCGTCCATACAGGACGTGTTTTAGATTTCCAGCATGATGGTTTTTAATTGTTAACCAATGTAAACATGTGCCAGATGCACTTTGAAAACTGCCAATAAAGCCCTCTTGCTTTTTTAAGCTGCAGGCGCTTAGCGTTTTTCTGATGGGATGCAGCCAGTTACTCGCTGTTCTTGGACGGTGTCCAAAGTTAAAATTTGTTTAATTTTTGCAGCGCTTATTATAGAAGACCGATATTTAAGTTACTGAAGATCTCTGGAGAGATTGATTATAGCTGTGTCCAATCATCAAAACCTTTTGATTTAACTTCAACAGGCTATCACTAAACATATATGCAAGATAAAAAGTAATTAATATCAATGAAATAGTGAAAGTCTCATTTCTCCTTGCTTTGAAATGACGCCTGCCTTTTACTACTACTGGCATCACGTCTGGCTTTTTTTTTGCAAAAACTCTGTGTGAACAGCCCCTAAGAAGTGTTTTAAATCTAAATTATTCACCTCTCCATAACTTGCCTGTTATGAAGTATAACATTAGCACCACTGCCATGAATTTAAAAACTTAAAAATTGACAAGCTAATGGACAAAATCATAGATAAGAATGTAGCATGTTCAGCACTATTAGTCTAATTAATATGGGGAAAAGTTTCCGGCATACCTCAAATCCCCCAATGACAAGCAGTGCGTTTATGCTATGCTTTCGCATCTGCTCAGCAATTTTGTCAATGTGCTTGGCAGGAAGTGTTCTATAGAAGGAAGCCAGAAAGAAAACAACAAAAGCAAAAATAAATTCACTTCAAGACATGAATTGTTTTAGTATGTAAAGAGATTGTTACGCTTACAATATAGCTAACATTTATTTTACTGTAGTCCATTGGAGAGAATACCTATAGACCTTACTGTATTGCTTGTGTTTTATTATGTTGCTATTATCTTTTCATTTATTATTATTATTATTAGTAGTAGTATTTATTAAACAAGGACCATGCACAAAAACCATTAATCTCAAAATGAGTAGAGATGATTTATGCCAGATTTAGCTATTAGCTACTCTTATCTTGTGAAGTGCTTTGACATGCTGTGTTGATGAGTGCTCTATAAATAAAGGTTATTATCATTGTTATTATTATTATTACCGTTTGGTTCCCAACAGAGATCCACCCTGACCTGTCCATCCTCCGACATCAGCCCATTTAATCTCCTTGATCTGAAAGGACAACGACGCATGTTAGAACAACTTGGACCTTTACTGAATTATCCTCAGTAATGTGGAATATTTCCTTAACCTTAACAAAATTTAAATGAGCAGCACAGTAGAATGTGGATCATCTAAAACCCCTAGGAGCGTGGAGAGCACTAGGGGAGAATAAAACATTTAGATCACCGAAATATATCTAAATTATGAACAAAATGCTTGTTCAGAACACAGTGTATGTACATGCAGTGTGAAGTGCTCTATACACATTATTCCTCTTTTGTTTTTATTTGGACATATTTGCAGAATGTGTTTCTTTTAACCCGTTCAGTAAGTTCAGCAGTCTTATGTTTAAATAGGTGACATTCTACTTGAATAAAAATGAGTTAGGTTTATGCGGTGTGATATAATGTAATATGTGGTGACATGCCTGCATACATCACTAATACAGGAACAGTCCATATCACAAACTGACTTTATTTATCTGTTATTCACAGCTCTGTGATATCCGCTCCTGGAATCCGTGAGGTAAAAGTGTGTTTTGAAGATGGGTAAGAGTGCTAGGTGCCCTCTCTGTTATCACAGTGACACTCAACCACTGGAACTGAAGGAGAGGTGTGTAGTGTGAGTCCAAGGGCTCTGTACTATGGAAACCCATTACTCCTGCTGGTATAATCTCCTTAGGATCAGCTGGCGTAGGCTGATTTCAGCTGCCCACTAGGCTGCTGGGTGCCTGCACATATCGGATGCCAAGCAAACCAATGATGGTGTAGAGAATTTGACTGAGGCACATGGTACATAATGTGCTTTACAATAGGGCCAGGGGCTGCCGTTGCTTTTTGTTCTAGAATATATTTGAAGCTATTTAAGACTTTAAGGGGATTTCAGGACATCTCAGACAAGAGGAATAAGAGCAGCATAGGATATGGGAGAGGCCGGTGAAACCAGTTTCACAGGACACAGAAAATTGGGAATGTCTCAGATTACAGTCCAGATAAAATACCTGTACCCGCAACGTGCAGGTTTTCTGAACTACAGAGTGATTCTCCTTTTGCCTTTTCAGTTCCCAACCTAGAACCCCCCCTGATTTATGTCGCCCTCTGCTGGTGTGTTGTCATCTTACACAAACATTGGGTGAGCTGGGCAGAGGAGGGAACGTCATTGAGAGAAATTGGTTTACATTAAACTGGGCAGATTATCCCCCCAGGTCTTTCTGACTCGTCAGTCAAGGAGCTAAAGGTGATTGACTACTGCCACTGTCATCGAGGTAAGCCACCTGCTGCTCTGCTAGCTGATTATAAAAAGACTGCAGTACACAAAACATTTAATTAAAAGTAAAAGGTAAATTATTTAATTTCGAGCTCTATTTCCTATGCCATGATTTTTCGTTAGAGAAAATCTGTATCTCTAAACACATAAACACATTTGATTTTATAATCCCAGAGAGAGCGAGAGAGAGAGAGAGAGAGAGAGAGAGAGAGAGAGAGAGAGAGAGAGAGAGAGAAAAGCCTCTCTCTGCACTGTGGATAGAAACGTAACTGTGTCGGATAGAGGATGGATGGAACATATGTTCTCCAGACGCTTTCTGACGACAGCAAGGCTATAGTACCCACCTGTCCCTTATAGAAGCCCTCAAACCCGTCGTTGACAGCAAACATCTTGTGCCCCTCTGAGATGCCAACCCTGACAGCAGAGCGCACGGCAGCGTTCATGCCCGCGGCGGGGGCGCCCACATTCAGCACGGCCACGTTGAAGTTGCTCTGAGGGCATGAAAACACGCAGCAACAGGTTCAATGCACCTCGCAAGTAAATCAGATCTTTATGGAACATTTAACCCAGTGTCTAATATTTCACTGTTGCCTTGGCAACCTCGCTGATAAGACGTCCAACAAGAAGGGATATTTTGTAGCTGTTGTGGAGCAGCGCAGGTCAAACTGTGGCATGAGAAGCAGGTTCAGCCACAGAGACAGGATCGATAGGGAGTTTCTGGTGGCCTACTTATCTAAGATGGAGCGAGAGCCAAACCCAACGGCGCAGCATGGAGCCTGGCCATGCTGCCTCTACACTTCGCTGGTTTTCAGTCAGACAGCCAGGCGGGCTAAAACAGCTTGTGGCAGGGTTGAGGGGTCATCCCTCAGCTGGGAGCCAGGTGTTACCTGACATCACAGCAGGACCCTACCTCCGGGATACCTGAACCCAGTGAGAACGTGCAAAAAGTAACCAGTGACTTTAATGTCAGGTAGAGCTTTTACAGGCAGCTGGAGTAAACAATTAGATCAATTACAGCCAACACAGCAGGCAGATAAAAAAAAAAACATATTATTGTCTTGTTGCCATAAGTTACTTAATTACTTATTTAATTACTTAAATTATTAATCACTTTATTTTTTTACTGAACAGCAGCAGGGAATACCTGGCAAAAGTGATTCTGTGAGTTGGGGCACAGCATGGGTAGCAGGCCTGTCACTGCTGGGTTCCTATGGGACAGAAATACTAGCATGCCTTAACACACTTGGGTTCTATTCACTCAATTTAGCTCCTGGGCCCAAGCACTGATTTACAGGGTTAATTGAAAGTATCTTGTGTTTTCAAACACAGCAGTAAAATAGTAGCATTACAGTTACAAAGGGCAGACAATCACCATCTACTACTGCCTGCAGTGTCAGTGGCTGAGTCAGCCAAGTCATTATTTGTAGGCTCATCCTGGAGACACGATCAGTGAAATTAAAAATTTAAACATCCCAGTGGGCTCTCTATTTTGGGAGTGAACCGGACAGGCTAGTTATAGTCTTCGCTAAGGACATTCTGCAATGAATATGTTAGTGTGAAGTAAACAACTCCTGTTCTCTGTGTGTGTGCGTGCGTGCGTGCGTGTGTGTGTTTGTGTGTGTCTGTGTGTGTGTGTGTGCGTGCATGCATCTGTGTGTTTGTTTTGGCAAAAATGAGCCAAAAAAATGTAAACCACTGTCACTATCAAGTACAGTCCCAGACAACAAGTGTCAACATGAACCTGAGGTGACTTACACTTGGCAATTCTGATTCCGGTTTGCGGTGAGCCAGCAGTTTGTATGTCTTGAGGTTGTTTTCAAAACTCCTGCAATAACACATAAAGAATTAATTATGTCAAAAATGGCCAGGGTTGCATCAACAGAACAGGCAGAGTTCCTGAAAATGTACAGTATACAAGGTCAAAACTGAGGCTAGGAGTTTGAATTTGAATCGCAGAGTGAAAGTACCCTAGCGCATGTTTGTGATTCACCTCATTTTACCATTGATTCAGCAGTAGCACGTTGTTCTACAATTCCCCTTCTTACACTTATACCAGTGCACAGTAAGCATTGTCAAACAGATTGATGTTGATACTCAGCAAGGAACTGAAGGTTTTGCTATCGATCGTACCTGCCCCGGAGCTTGACTGCTTCCTCAAACTTCTTCTCGTCCATGGCCTTCTGTACCTCCTGAGTCTGTGGAGCAGAGGGGAAAACAGAGGAGTGTGTCACTGTTTGAATGGCAACTTTATTTCATGCACTTCATTTCTTCTGTGTGCACAAAATAGGAGCAGCCTAGGTTATATCAGCTATGTGTAAATAGGTGCAAACACTCATAGGGCAATCTTTTCAGCATCTCTTTTGTGAATGTCACTATTGCTGCGTCTAGCTATGGAATGCAGCAGGACGTGTCGTGCAAGTGTAGGTGTCTGGACAGAAGAAACAGCAAGGTGGGAGTCCAACAGAGCTCCATTGTGGCTATGACATCATCATCATCACCCTGCAGGCTGTAATCACCAGCCCTGCCAAATGCTTTGGATAATATTAACCAAAACAAGTCACTCACAGAACAATACAAGTCTCTCTCTTTCTGCTCTCGCCACTCTCCCTCTTGAACACGAGAGCTGTTATGAGCCCAACGGGCTGCGTTGTGTGTCATCGGTACTTCAGCTCTTCCTGTCTGTTTCCTCTAAGTGTGCCCATACTTGCGGAGTCCTTATTGAGTGCTTGTGTTTTTGTGTCTGCTTCGCTGCTTTCCCTTTCCTCTTCAGCTTCACGTGTGTGTGTGTGTGTGTGCGTGCGTGCGTGCGTGCGTGCGTGCGTGCGTGTGTGTGTTTTGGCCTGTTTCCAGCCCAGTCTGGTACCTACCATCTGTACACACTCCATCAGAGGCAACCGCACCGACTGGTTACCACATAGAGAGACCACGCAGGCTGGCGTGTTGGCTGTGGTCTCCAGAAGAGCCAGGACAGCCTCCACACCCATACGACTGGCCTGAGTACACAAACACACACAGATTATGTTGCATCATCATTATTAACTCCTAGTTAATAATTAACTCCTAGTTAATAATAGTTCCTTATTTTAGGCTCCTACTTTTGCTCCTACTTTTACTACTTGATCCTATAGACTTCCAGCACTTGAATTAAGCTAACCGTAAGTTAACCCTTCAAACGTCATGCAGAGACATAAAAATGGCATCCACAAGTTCGTCTGACTCTGGGTAAATTCCCCAAAAAACAAACTATCCCTTTAACTGCCTTTAAATGTCTTTGATCTCTGTACCGGCAATGTCTTTTCTCTCAACAAATTCTTGCTTCTCGCTGAGATTTTCCTCATTGGACTCTTCAATTCTACTATGACTTGGTCTTTCTCTCCATTTCAGTTTTAATGGTTAGTAGTGAAACTGGAAGGATTATCCTGTTGGTGTCTGTGATTGACAGCGCCTAATAGCAGCACATACTGCAGTATAAATCTGTTAATGTGCTTAACCTAAAACCAGCGTCAGTTTCTACTCGGACTTACAGAGTACATGTCATATACAGGATTACACAGTGTCCTCTGCTGGACCACTGCTACCAATGAACTGAAATAGTTGCAATAAGGAATACAAAGTATAAACCTAAAGATTAAATATATAGAACAAATACAAATATCTACCTTTTTTGACTTCTGAAATGATTTGTAATCAACTCTTTCTAATAAGCTAAGATCCAGTTCTACGTTTGCAGTGAAGTTATTGGTGTAACCTACCAGGATGCGGTCGAAAGCAGACGGTGTCCCTCCTCTCTGAACATGACCCAGGATTGTCACACGAGTGTCGAAACCCAAGCATCTGACAACAAGCTGGGAGAGGGAAGTTATTAGGTCTTAGGGATTTTAGGGATATCGTTTTGCTGATCACAGAAATGGGATATGCTACATGAGATGAGATAATGATTGAATATTTTATCTGAAATTATAGTTATGTATCTAATGCATTTTCCATTGAATGCATGTAATATTGCTAAATTAAGTAATGTAGAATATAATAAGCCTGCAGTAGTACTGATGTCAGATTACTGAAAAATATAGTAACATATGCAAATTCAAGTGCACATGGATCCACACACGCATGCACACGCACACGCACGCACACACGCACGCTCATACACACACACACACACACACACCTAAAAAACATATACTGTTTAGAAGAGGAGCTGAAGAGAAGAGAAATGGAAACAGCAAAGCACAAGCAAACCATTCTTATTTTTCGGTCATGTTAGTGGGGTTGCTTTTAGCAGGTAAAAACGTGCTAAATTAAATAAAGATATCCACGCACAAGAGCAAGAATAGTGCAGAGCTACGGGACATTGTGATGAATATTTTTTTTAAAGAATAGATATTTACTGTCTATTTACAAAATTAAATTCTATTTTTATTTGTGTCTGTTACAGGGTATGGTCTGAGAACTAAATTCACATAAATGACATTTTATTTGACAAATTTATACAAATGTCTCAAGCGTAGTTAGGGCATCAGGTTGGAAATGACATGAGGTCAAACCAGAGAAGCCAGCATCTAGTCAGGCGTTTATAGGTACAGTAGTAGAGAGGTGAAAGCGGCCTTACCAAACTACAGTGTGTCAAAGAGCATTCCAGAAGGCACAGCGACAGAGTCAAAGCCACACCGGGGTAGCAGAGGTCATACAGGATGCAGTCGGAGCTGTGCTTTTTACAGTGGCACCCGCCACTAAAAGAACGCTTTACTTACATTCTTAACATAGTCAGTGGTTATGGGCTTGGTGTTACGATCAATCGCCCCCTCGGCTACAATTATGATATTCAGCCTTTTCATTCCTGCTCGGTTCTACAGGGGGAGGGGTGGTGGAGAAACAACATGACAGAAAAACTGAGACGACGGCTTTGACGTGGGCTTTCAGGAGCACGGGCGCCAGACGGCAACAACAGCCTGTGAGCCAGGAGCTGATTGTTTTTATAATGATGTCTAAATGCCATCCATAACTCACATTTGCACAATGTAATCAACAATATCCTGACTACCTTGTTACTCGTTATCACTGCCTTACCGTAAGCCAAGCAGATCCGTATGGCGGGACTACGAGATTCGCCTCTTATTTTCGCTCATTAACATCCTGTTGATTATGTTGGTGCCCATAACTGCGGCACACGTGACAAAAATGTATCTATGTGCTCAGTGCAGTTTGCTGGCTCAGCGTGCTGATTTCAAACAGTCGGGCCTCCGTGCTTCTGGCTTCCCCTTTCAGGGTGCTCAGGTACTCACATCCTTGACAAAACTAGAGGTAATAGGCTTCCCGTGCCTGTCAATGGCTCCCTCAGCGACTATGATTATGTTCAGCCTTGTGCCCCTGGAACGGGTCTGGACCATAGAACGACAGCATGTTTCCAAAGCAGCAACGCATCACGGTCATACAACTGATGACTTACACTGAAAACCTCCTTCCTTCAGATCTTCTCTGCCTGCGGGATCTCACATGAATTCTAGTCACAGATCTGACCGACTTAAGAATGGACATGAAATTGGGTTCATTTTATCCTGTGTGTCCAGATTAATTCTCAACTGATGAATTTGTGCAAACAAGTAATGAAAGAGAAGATTGTCCGGGTCACACGAGACAAGTAGGAAACTGTAGATAGCATGTAGACTGGTCTAAGAGTCACTGGGTATAATGTGGGGTAGGAAAACAAGATCACGTTACCGCAGACAGTTTCTGACACATCTTCTCCTCCCAGCCGTCCTCAGGGGGCATCTCGGGGATCAGCACCCAATCTGCCCCACACGCTAGGGCACTCACCAAGGCCAGGTAGCTGGATATATGAACACACACACACAAAGATGAATGATGAATGTAAAGCACACAAGCATAATCGTGCACACACTCACACACACAGGAATGTACATGAGCACAAAGAAAGATGAAAATGCACATGACGTTGTGCTCACGCACACACAGAACACCATGTACATAAACCGTGGTGATACTGGTATCTGCTTATGACGTCCAAATGACTTGTTTATGAATCAACTATCAAGTTTATCAAGCGCACTCTTACCCACAGTGTCTGCCCATGACCTCTAACACAAATGTCCTCTGGTGACTGAGAAAGAGAAAGAGAACAGACACAATTATAAAACAACACACTTTATTTTGTATAGCACCTCTTGCGCTACTCAAGAAGAGATACAGTATTTGAGGGATGAGTCTTAATACCCTGTCATGGTATCGCAGTGAGCATTGAATTTCCAGAAACACCCACCACATTACATAACTAGCTTTTTGTTTTTCTTTATCTACAGTACTTATTCCACCTTTTACAGAGCAGCCTCACCAAAGACAACAAACTGACTGTTTCCCCACCCTACTCACCTCTGAGCAGTGGTCATGATGGCGTCAACCACCTCGATGATTCTGTGCAGGGCCGAGTCGGTGCCGATTGTCATGTCAGTTCCACAGAAGTCGTTATCGATGGAGCCCACCATCCCCACGATGTGAAGGGCCGAGTGCCTCTGAGCAGCATCGGTATCGATCAGACCTGGGAGAGTCCGGAGGTTAGGGATGAAATGTACGTCTCTACGTCTTTGAAGATTCAACCTTAATTCAGCCAGGTTAGTCACAGCATATCTCATTCTCAAGAGAGATCATAACTAATAGAACTGTCCTGCAGCATGTTGTCAACCATAATATTTATCCGTAAGACCAATATGTGTGTGCTCAAAAGAGAAGCAGCTCAGCTTTCAGCAGTGGAAACTGCTGAGGTCAGTTCTTTGTACTGTGACTAACATCATGTTAGCAACAAAGGGTTTCAATACAAATACAAATCTGACCAGATTAAATCTTTTTATTTTGTGGGATTGTTTCATTTTGTGCTGTATTGGATTATCTCTGCTGTGCAGCTTTGCAGGTGTTAAATCTTATCTTCTCAAATCCTAATCTGATTTTAGATTCATGTATACATCTAGTATGTAGTGTTTCATAAGAGCTCCACATCCCCTGAGTTGGTCTAACTCAGCAGAACAACGCCAGGGTATTTGGTGAACAGGAGCAGGGGGTTAAACCTCCCGACCTTTGGCCCCTTACCTTCCTGGACCAACTCTCCCAGCAGCCCGCTCCACTCCTCCCTGAAGAGGTTGGCTCCCGTCAGACTGCCGTCTCCACCGATCACACACAGGTTGGTGATGCCGCGCTGCACCAGGTTGTGGGCCGCCTTCCGGCGCCCCTCGTGGGTGCGGAACTCTTTGCAGCGGGCGCTGCCGATGACCGTGCCGCCCTGATGATGACAAGGCAAATGTTCGCAGGGAAAGAGAGCACGAAAAAGAGCTGTGCTGGATTTGCGGTTCAATGTTTTCCATACTTTTTGATAGGGAGAAGGCAAAACAAAGCAGTATTCACTTTGTATTTTCACTTTTGTATTTTACGAATTTCTATATTCTTGGTTTTCATTACATTACAAGTATTAAGAACATGTTTTAATCCAGAGTAATGTACAAACAGTGAGCAGTAGAGGTCCAGTGTTTTGCTCAAGGACTTCCAAAGGACACACAGCTGTAGCTGTTGATGGACACACACTGGGTGTTTAGGCGACTGAAACTATAAACTATTCTGGTTCCTCTCGTTTATTCTTCTTCTGTTGTTTCTTTTGCGGTCTGCTGTCTGTTATAATGGCTTTGCATGCTGTTGTTTAAATAATTGCAAAATGAAAATAATAAAACATTTTATTAAACATGGTTTGAAAGCTTTGAACATACTGCAAAGTTTGAAAAGTGATATAGTATTAAAGTTTTATTTTTATTATTGGCTCTCCGGATTAACATTTCAGTCGAATTACGAAATTAGCTGGATGAACCATGATAGTGCAACTGTTTCCGGCCACATGTTTACGGAGCGCCTCCGCCTTCAGAAGACACAAGCGAGCCCCTCTCGTTTGTCATCGACATTGTTGGTGTGGTCGGCTTCCCATGATCTTTACTCACCACTTGTAGCATGCTGGAGACACTTTCCCATGTGGCTTCCCTTATGTTGTCTCCACCATCCACCATACCCTGATATCCCTGGATCAAGACAAACAGGCCTCTTACTTACTGAATACAAGGTCTTCACAAGCAACACAATTACACCAAATGACATGAGTGGACTAATAGCTGCAGTGAGAGGTACAACAGTGAAGATAATACTGGATCAGTTTTAAAGTCAGTGATAAAGAAGGTTTGAGCTTTGTCCATCAGCTTATGCAAGCGAAGAGCGCAAGAGCGCACACAGAACACTGTAGCACCTGAGTAGGAGGGAAGTTGCATGCCAGGCATCTGCTGAAGCCTCAAGTAAGTCAGTTATGTAACAACCCCATAGACTGGAGGAAGACCACTGCCTACACAGCTGTGCTGGGATAAGCGCTCAGCTGCACTCTGAAGATCATAGAGTGAGCGAGCCGCCTTTGGCCCTGCTGCGCAGGAAATCACTGTTCTGATATACTGGCAGGTCAAAAGCACTTCTAACATCTGCCATGTCAGAATAAATTGTAGGATGTTCCTTGGGTATAGACTGTGGCGTACTGTTTGTGTAAGCCTGTATGTAGTCAAAGCGCATGTGTCCCTTTACCAAACCATGACAGACCACTCTGTGATTTCAGGAAACTAAAAACTGTGGCAGGAAGGTGTAAATAATACTGAAAGTAGGCCAGCAGTATGAAGTGGACAAAGCACCAGCTCTTTGTGGTGAGACTCACCTCGCGAATGAAGTAAACTTTTGCTCCCACATATATTCCCATTCGAACCACTGCGCGCACAGCAGCATTCATCCCTAATCAGACCAAAACAAATCACATTTAGAGAGTTAGATAAGCTGGGCCCAATGCTACATATTTTTTTAGTGACTAGAGACATGTGTTGGTCAAGGGTGCATTGACATGGCACCGAAAATAATTAGCATACTTGCATAGCTGTGTCGCCTTTTAATTGCATGAATATTGATTTAATTACTGTGACAAAGTTTTTCAGCTCTCAGATTTTAATATTTTATCTTGTGTGTGTGTGTGTGCATGCGCAAAGGTTATCCGTATTTACAGTGTTTATCTGAGGTTGGACCAACTATTATCTCTTCCACAGTGAGACTGCGCTGCCATGTATGGTGAAAATGTTCCCCAGCTCCTCCCATGAGCTCTATCACTTATTTAAGTTTTCTTCAAGTGAACTCACTGGCCAATAAGTGGTGTGCCTTGAATGTAAATATCAGTCAGCTTAGCCTAACTTTAACAGTGGGACTAGTGGATAATGCTTTACCCAGGGCGGGTTGGCTGGAACTTGACCTGGAGACTGAAGGAGTACTAAACAATGGGAAAAAGGTTTTGGTTTCCCTGCTCTCTCCAAACTGGCAAACACTACAAGTAGTCTACAACTTGAATGGTAGCTGAGCTTTAGCACTGCTGTTACTAAGCAACACAAAGCTATATATTTGTTGCCCAGAAAGAAGGAGAGGAAGAAAACTAATTGAGAAAATGAACAAAGAAGACAGTGTAAAAACTGTCTACATTAACTCTACTGGGAAGTAAAAACCTTAAAATAAAATTCTACTGTTCTGTTTTCTGTATATACAAAGTCATAACACACTCAGCTCATCCATAGCCACCTGAAGGGGATTAACTACATTATCTTCTCTGTCTAGTCTGACAGCCAATGATCCACCGTCTGGTTATGCAACAATGTTCAAATAAATGGCCTAGTTTTAATTACATTCAGTGATGGAGAGAGGGAGAGGGGGGGGGAGAGAGAGAGAGGGAGAGAGACAAAGAAAGAAAGACAAAGAAAGAGGGGGAGAAAGAGGGAGAAAGCAAGAGCAAGAAAGAGGTCCAAATCTCAATCAAGTTTGGGGTCATTATGCATGACTGGCACATACCTTCCTAGCACCCGGCCCCTCATGCAAAGCGGGTAAAAGGACTAAGCTAAGGCACAATGCTTTCTGACACGTTCCCCTCCTGTCATGCATGCCATGGCTTCATTGGCTAGAGTTTGTTTTTGGGCCAATTGAATTCTGACTGTGTATTGGTGTGTGAGCAGTGGGGCCCACCAGTGGGCAGATAATATTGAACTGACATTCTAAAGCTGACAATAATAAATAGATTCATCTACGTTTTAAATGATATGCACTGTTAAGTGAAGCACAAAGCAACACTAAGGCTAGTATGCCTGTGATCAAATGTATCCTACTATGCTAAATTTCAGCAACAGAACTTGTATTTTTGGGATAAAAGATAGTCTCTCTGAAATAATTTGAATTTACATGCAGTTAAAAACCAATTGCTAGACATTATACATTGTCCATAACTTTTGGTGTAGTCATGAAGTAGAAAAAGCCCAGTGAGCACATGATTTGGGTTTCCTCTCTGACGCAAGATTGAATGGGAGAGGCGTAGCACGGATGACTGTACAGCATATATGCCGCTCATCACGTACACAGGATATACTGGGCATCCCCATTTAGCTTGCAGCAGTTTCCCATAATTTCAATGCAGACTTTAACTATTTGGATCATAGCTGTAGTCTAATCTTCCGACAACAAGTAAAGCATTATTTTATTTTATTTTCCATAGCTATCGACTGAGCGAGCTTTCATTTGACAGAAACTTCCTGTTTGGGCAATCGCATGAAATTTCAATGGGCTGCTGCTAACCATATTTAGTTGAATGAAAATGGCTTGATAATATGACATTATGCTGCGGCTACACGTCGATGAGCACCACAGACCAGCTGCAATGCAGAGGCTAGACTCCAGGATACAAAACCATCGCACAGGGTCAGTCGGTGTTTAATAGCTGTCGGCTGAATGGTCACCGAAACAGAACATTTTGAAAGTGGGTGACATAACAGACAGCAAACACATGGCGGTTCACCTTGGCAGTCCTCTAAACCGTACAAATCCCAGACTGTGGGTGATGTTGTTAGCCACTTAGCGCAGCGGCTTGCTAACCGGTAAGATGACCGGATGATGGTACTTTCTTACTGTTCCTCATAATAACTGCGCAACGACTTGAATAACGCGGCGAATACAAAATCTCGCCGCTTGACTACAAAAATAAAACTTCAGTGAAGGACGTTTTGTTTCCGCCCTCTGCGGGCCTATCCAGACGTACACAATGTGAGAGCAGTTAACGTTAGTACAATGTCACAGAGTACATCCGTACGTCACACGGTACCTTGAGCATCTCCGCCGCTCGTCAGCACCGCGATAGCTTTCCCCGCTCCCGACAGGTTCTCAAAGAAGATTTTCTTGCTGTCCGGCTGCGCCATTTTCACAGCGTATCTCACTGTGTATCCCCCACCTAATTCAATGTAACGTTACAGTGCGCCTGGAACCGTATACAACTGTGCCGGTGATGAAGGGCTGTCTGTCCGCCCCCTTCTCCGAGCTCCTGTACCCGCTATCCTCTCCTGCTCCTCGTTCCGCATCTATTCTGGGATTTGCATAGAGTGGCAGTTTGATGAAAGATCGACAGTCTAGTGGGCCAATAAGCTCTTGGTTCACGTAGCCTCTTTGGTATGTACACCAATCGGAGTCACTGTAGGTGGATGAGTGGGCGGGCCAAACATCATCAGACGCAGGATGCCACTGGGCCGCATGCAACGGGTCTCTAACTCTTGGACACCAGATAACTTATTGTAGCCTTTCAGACAGAACAGTGTTTCCTAATTTCAGTCAGTGTGACTGAATCCAGCTGCAGTGGCTTTTTTCTCGCAGCTGAAATATATAAATACACAATTTGAACCTTTTTGGCACAAGATTAGCAGTGTTTAGCAGTGGGTTTTTTATTATTATTATTGTTATTATGTTTATTACACTGTAGGTCAGACTTGTCACTATTGAGTACACTTGCTCAAATTCCCCTTGACTAAATATTGCAAATCAGAGGATTGTCTTTTTTCGGTTTACGCTGAGGAATTTAGTGTGGTCCATTGTCTCCTCCCTGTGGACAAATTATAAGTGCTAAGATGTAATAGGTATTTATTTACTGTAGCAACTCATAACATAATAAGTGTGCATGATGTAATAAAAAAAGTAATAAAAATTCAATGTAATCATTTGCTCATAATGTAATAAAAGTGTTGAACACAAAATGTAGGAGCTTTTTGTTATAAGTTACTATGTTATGTGCTGGTCATATTTTAAAGCAGTACCATTTCTTCATGAATAATGATATAACTTGACATATAATGTAATAACCAGCATTGCGCTTGCACTCTTATCTTATTGAAAATCTGTCTTTATTCAAGTTTGAAAACTTAAAACAACTTTTTCCAAGTTTAAAGATAATCTTATCTTTACTTTTTCAGCCATCAAAAAATAATTTTCTCTGAAATAGTACACAATATATTTTCATCAATGCTTATTGAAATGCAATACAACCTTCAATCAAACTCACTCTATACTTTTCTCATAATTTTTTCATCTGACTTAAAATATAAATTTATTCAGCCAACATTTGATTTTATCTAATATCATCAAGCGAATGTGAACAATGTGAACAATATCAGCTGACTGATATGGCACAGTCATATAACAGTGGAGATACTAAGGGTGAGATGTGAAGCCTTAAGTGAATGTGTGTAAACCTGATAATGTACACCCTT
>OMKK01055896.1:55066-66360 GCA_900302305.1 Polymixia japonica | reverse complement strand
GACCATTGAGAAAGATGGTGGCTGCAATCACATGGTTTGTCGGAACCAGAACTGCAAAGCTGAGTTCTGTTGGGTCTGCCTAGGACCATGGGAACCCCATGGCTCTGCCTGGTAAGTGTTGATAGCGAATATTTAGCTAGTGATTAAGATGCTTAATACAATGGAAGGTTAGGTTTTTCTTGAAGGAGGTATTCCACAATGGTACACTATTTTCAATTTTCTAATATGCATACCTATGTGTATAGTTATAACCAGACCACCCCCAAATTTGGCTGCCCTGTGTTTACATGATCAACTATACATTGTACTTTTAATTGATTTTGCAGTTTCTAAACTGATACCTGCATTCTGGGGCTGCACAATGGGTTCCCAAAATTAAGTAAGAAAATATCCATTTAGGCCAATTACGAGCATTTTGGGCGGAAAATTCAATTTTCAAAGGAAAATGATTTCCCACATGACATGACGTGGCTAGCCTAGGCAGACAGCTGTTTGTAAAATTATAAAGTTCTCCAAACTCCCTACACCTGCCTCTTCACGACAGCCTTTTGATTTGGAGAACTGCACCGTTGCTATATAATTTTGGTACCGCTGATGCTCTTTGCTTTCATTCTGCAAGTATGTTTTCCTAAAAAGCCAACCTGATATAATGACCAGAGTGGGCCTTTAACCCATATGGTGTGAAGTAGGGTGGTGTGGACCCTAACAACTTTTCTTTCTGGGTCATAATGTTAAAGAAGTAATTTTAGCATACCCCACTGTTATCTGTAACTTGTAACTCTAGATTTGTTTTACATTGCCAGGCAAAAAAACCTCAACCAGTTTTGCTCATGGAAAATATTGTGTTATGTCAGTGGTTTAGTTATGGTTGTCTTTTTAGGTATAACTGCAATCGCTATAATGAAGATGACGCCAAGGCAGCCAGAGATGCGCAAGAGGTAACCACTAACATTCAAAGTTTATATATTGCTACCTTTTGTTTTCATTCTACACGTGTAACATTTCTTTCCCCAGAACAATGTAAAAATCAGTCTAGTTAAAATAAATATATAAAATAAATAACTTGACAAATATCCTGTGGAGGGCAGCATCATTTCTATTGTAATTAGAAAGTTTTGTGCTCTCTGCAGCGCTCCAGGGCAGCTTTGCAGAGGTACCTGTTCTACTGCAACCGCTACATGAACCACATGCAGAGTCTGCGCTTTGAGCACAAGCTCTATGCTCAGGTCAAGCAGAAGATGGAGGAGATGCAGCAGCACAATATGTCCTGGATTGAGGTGCAGTTCCTGAAGAAGGCTGTGGACGTGCTCTGCCAGTGCCGCTCCACACTCATGTTCACCTATGTCTTTGCCTTCTACCTCAAGAAGAACAACCAGTCCATTATATTTGAGGTATGGTAAAAATTGTTGTAACTTATCCTTTGAACATCGTTAGCAAGAGCGGCTGGTGCATGATATGTGAAAAACTAAAGAATTGATTATCAATTAATTATTAATGATCAAATAATGCCCGTATTGTAGCTAGTTTAGGCCACCTCAGCAAACTTGTTGGATGCCGAGCCACTTGTGCCGAAATCAGTTTTAAAGTGGTGGGGCCAGTAGATGGGTGTGTGATAGGGCTGCGCGATTAATCGTAAAATAAAACACGATCTAGATTCATACATCTATGCGATCTCATTTCTAAATGACACCGATTCTGATGTATTTGTATTTGCATCAAATGGAGATCAGTTGCATTAAAACACTCACTCCTGTGCACTCACGTCACGCTGCATTCACGCATTTACATCTTTGCTTCGGAACAATCCCAGTTGCGATGTCAATCACACTTACACGATGTAAAGCAAAACCCGCTATTAATTCAACGTTCTCGTCATACAACTCCATCAGTGTTCTCTCATCTCTCTTCCTCACTCACAGCGCTCACTGCCACTGTCATCCGCATTCCCACAATGCATATACAGTCCCCGTTACTATAGTAACCCAGACTCTTTTAGGATAAACATTTCACACAACACGGCATGTGTCGAACGAGCAGGAAGGAGGCAGAAACAGATTAGCCTACTTGGAGCCTAGACGGAAATAAAATCCAACATAATTTAGCAATGGACAAACAAACCACATCACAAAATGTTTAAGTTTAATTCAAGCACTTTGATATATGTTATGTTGTCTGTTTAAGAAAGATTTTTTTTTTATTGAAAAAATAAGAATCGTGAGAGAATCGTGATCTCAGTTCTTGGGGAGAAAAATCGTGATTCACATTTTAGCAAGAATCGTGCAGCCCTAGTGTGTAATGTAATTTAAATGGAGAAGCAGTTCACACTATCTGGGCATTCCTCGTACATCACTTACCTAATCTAGGTTTACATGATGTTTGCTGTATGATTATCTGGCTAATTTGTATCCGGCTAACTCTGTTCTTCCAATGCAGATGCAAGATCGATTTGTTAAACCCGGATTCAGATATCTCAGATTATTGCACGCTCTCATTTTGCTGGAATGGTCAAAACCATGATTAACAATCATGATTTCTCCAATCTGTGCCACTGAAGGAAAAACACTGTTATGTTAAATAGTTGTTGTTGTTACTATGGTTGGAGTTTGCAGTGTGTGGCTGTTATAAGTTTGTCAGATGAATAACACCTTATTGGCTAACTAAGTAATAAGAAGTAGGTAGGATCTTGGCAGTCTCTCAAAATGTCATTTCTAAATGCTTGTTTAATTATAGTAGCTCCTGGAACTAACAACACCTCTCCAAGCAACAGCACAGTAATTTCTGCCTGAAATGGTACGGTAGGATCAAATATGATCAAATCCAGGTAACTTCGACTAGGCCTGTGTTATTTCAGGTTTTAGTAAAGAAGTTGTTGTTCTGGTACCGGGCTAAATTTTTAATGAAAATCCTGGATTTATATATATATGTAATCCAGCTGAGTTATCCACGTACAAGGAACATTGGTAGAAGGTGGGTAAGCTAGTGAGTAGTTGGAATTAAAGGTGAAATATGTCATATTTTCTACCCACTAGAGGGTGCTTGTGTTCACTTGTGGAAAACATTTGAGAAAGGAAAGTACCGCACACCGTTCTTGCTCAGCATCACATTTCATTGATCCTTCTAACGTTTTGGTCCCTTTGGACCTTCGTTAAAAGTATTTATTAACTGAAAACATTGAAACCACCCCCGCTTGGCTAGACGCTGGGAACGTTGTTGTGTTGTCAGTCAGACAACAACACACCAGGTTTCATCGGGCTGTCAGATTTTTTTAAAATTAAAAATAAATAATTTTTTGTGGGGGAAAAGCAATATTTTTTTTATCTGAAATTCTGTGGATGTCATAAGGAATTTCTTTATTTTATTAAAAAAAAAAATTTTTTTTTTTTTTTGGATTGCCTTTTTGTCTTTTAATCAGAATGTAACAGAATAAAATAGTCTCTTATTTTTGTGTTATCAGAACAACCAGGCAGACCTGGAAAATGCCACTGAGGTGCTATCTGGCTACCTAGAGCGAGACATCTCCCAGGATTCCCTGCAAGACATCAAGCAGAAAGTACAAGATAAGTACAGGTGGGTCAAGGAAGCACAACCAACACTGTCCACCACTATTCAGTCTGACTGGTTTTGATCTCTAACAAACATCTCTTGTGTGTGTATATATGTGTGTGTGTGTGTGTGTGTGTGTGTGTAGATACTGTGAGAGCAGGCGAAGAGTGCTGCTACAGCACGTGCATGAAGGCTATGAGAAGGACCTGTGGGAGTACATCGAGGATTGAGGACACGTCCCCATGCAACGGACTCTTGAGTATCTCGACAAACTAGAGCGCTGATGCAATTTAACAGGGCAGCACGGGCCTTCTGAAGCCTCTCCCTTGGCAAACCAACCACTTTTGCATCATTTTCCCTGGATTTGTTTAACAAAACCTTCAAAGCAAATTATATTTAAATAAAAAGGTAGAGTAATAAAAAAGATTAAGTGTACTACAGTATTGTTAGCAACAGAGTGGAATCTGAGAAAGCAGAAAATCCATCTAAAAGAAATACATCCTCTTGGCTTGTATTGTAACACCTCCCCCGATCTTATTTTCCTCTTTTTTATTATTTTTTTCTTGTGAATCTTTTCTGTTTTGATTTTGACCTTTTTTTTTGTTTTGTTTTTGTTTTGAGTTTTTTGCATTAGTGTGAAAATGTTTTCAACACAGCTTTAATTGTCCTGGCCATGTCTGCTATATGTGGTGAGATCCTTGTCTGGGTTGCTGAATGTTGATTGGCTGATTGCAAAGGGGCAAAGACATTTTGGGGGGGTGGGGAAAGAAAAAGAAAAAACATCAAAAAAGAACAAAAAAGCAAGTCTGTATTTTTCAATTTGTAAATAATCCATATGCATGGAAGTTAAAGAGCAAGAGTGGCACGTGTTTGCATAATTTTTAAATTTAGAAATATTTATTCTTTACCAATATTAAAAAAGGTGTATATTTGCTGTGTAGGTTGAGTCTCTCTACCCCGCTAATTAAGAGTGTGGGAATTTGGAGGTCTTTGGCATTAAAGGCGAAACCCCCACATCATCCTCCATCGATTCAGAGCACAAGTCAGAGGTGCACATCTCACACTCTACCCTTAACTCTAAACGGGGACTGATAGAAAGGGTTAATCTTAGCTGCCAAATGATCAGATTGACTCTGTGACAGTGCACAGCAGGTTTAGGAAACCGAGAGGAAAAAAAAAATAACTTCAAATTTACAGGTGAGGTGGAACGCACCGGCCCTGTCTCCCTCTATGCTAACCCTTTTGCTGTACCCTCCCTTAGTTGTTTTTAGAGATGTTTAACTTTAAAGAACAGTAACGTTACTAATTATTTACGAGAGCCAAACTGAGTGACATTCACTCATTTGTTGTTTTTTTTTGTTTGTTTTTTTGTTTTTTTCTCTCTTTCCCGATGTGGCTTGAGGAAGCCCTCTTTCAATTCAGCTTGCACCTTGGGGATAGATTGAGAGTAATGGAATGTACTGACAGCACAGCTCTCTGGTGCTGGTAATTGGACTGGATCACTGTCAAACAGGGTCGGGCCTTTACGTCACTAGCTTGGAATTCTTGTTGGCATGGGGTTGGCTGTGGCCATGCTTCTTTGAAGAGATCTCTTACTTTGCAGTTAGTCTGAACATTGCTTTAAACCAAGCCACACAGATGGACTTGTGTGAGCCCTAGTAGACAGGAGGAATATAAGGCAAACTTCTGAGGGTTGTAGAATTATTTTATAATACTGTTATGCTTTTGCATTCAAGACTGTGTTTTCGCACATATGTTGAAGACTTGACAGTGACATGTCAGTGCCCCTCCAGGTATTGCATTGTTCTGTGTGGTGGTTGCTCTGGATGTCAAGCTCTCTGCTTGTAAATGCTCGCATATGTCTGCGCCACAGCAGTCTTCACAAGACTGACTGGAGGGGGACATGAATATACAGCTACTAGTGCAAGTCAGAAGATGACACCAAAGTGTCAGCCATCTTTCAAACACATCCTTTGCCCCAGTTTCAGATCTTTGGGGGACTATCTCCCAAATGCTTCTTATGTGTTCAACAAACTATTATTTTATCCTAGCAAAAAAAATAAAAACTGTATTGTTTATTTGAATAAATGTCATGAGAAATATCATTATTGGGAGTACTGTGTGAGTCATTAGAGTAGGCTTGGTCTCAATCTTGAATTACCTAAATGTCCATGATGCATCTCTGCGCTATGTATTTTGTAATGCAGTGTATTCTGCAAACCCTGACAGAGCGCTGTGGTTGTCTTCCAGAATAGGGGTGAAAGAAATGAATTTGGTTAACTTATGATGAATACAATTTTTATTTTGATCAGGCCATAATGTTAGCTTTTGCACAGACTTTACTTTCAGATTGTTAATAAGGATACCAAGTGGATGTTTGTATGATGTCGCTCTCCGGGTTATTTTGTGTCTCTCAGCCCAGTTCACAAACCAATGATAACAAACTGAATGGATAATTACAAAGATGGGCAATTTTATCTGAGATATTTTGCAGGTACAGAACACACCAGCTATTGCTGTAATCGTTAGGCTAACATGCTCTCCAGGGCTCACTCTGTTTTCATTATGTCTGCTAGTAGTTCATGAGCATTTCAAGTTAACATTCAAAGTAACAGAAGCAGCTACTTTCATTTAATTGAGACATCCAAAAACTTTTAATACTTTTCTACATATATCTTTTCTTTATGCTATCAAGGGTGTTTTATTTCCTATTTACATAGTGTAAAAATGTGGAAGAAATTAGTTGTCTGTTTTGGAGAAAATATTAAAGTGCAAAATGTTGCAAACATCCTTCTGGCATGGGTGATTGTTTCATAATGCACACAATATACATCTTTGCTGTGGTAGCATCCATTTTTATTTCAAAAATGTGTTCTAGGTACAATCAGTGTTGTGTTGTTTGAAACAATATCCTGAGAAAGAATACCAAAATTGTGACCTCTATAAGCCAAAATCCCTTCCTGGAAAGTTAATGTTCCCTACTGAAAGTAGTTGTCCAGATATAATAGTCACCCACAAGCACAATGGAGGTAATTTGCAACTTCAAGTAAACAGTTTACCACATGAGGGGGACATAGACCATTCTGATCCTGCTAGTTTAAGACTCTCATTAAGCTGTGGTTTCCTTGGAAAAAGGAAGTTGTCACAATTGTCAGTTTGACACCTTAAATAGGATAATTTGGCTCTTGATGATGCAATTTTGTTTAAACCAGTCGTGGCATAAAACCTGCCTTGGGGTTAAGAAATTCAGCAGGGAAGTTTGATTCTGATCAAAACTATGTGTGACAAAGAACCTCAAGAGAGCTCTGATCCATACGGGCCTTCTACAGGAAAGCCAAATTAGTCACCCGTTTGTTGGTTTAGTTCTCTGCAATGCAGTTGAGAATGTGTGTGGCTGGTCACCTGTTAATGATAGAGATTTAAGTGTGAAATTGTGAGAAGATGAAGTATCTGGATGTAGATAAATGCAGATTCCGTACATCCAAAACATAACATGCTAATGTGAATAAGAATGAATAAGAATCTGCACACCCTCAATGACACCGCTCATTGTGTCTGCATCAATTTCATGTTCAAAAACGGTCCAGTACAGACTATTTTGTGAAAGTTGAACGTTATTCAAGAAATCCCCTTCTAACTAACTGATGTTGAACAACAAGAAGCCTGTCTTGCTTATCCTGAGACAGTAAATCTGTCCCTGGCAGTTATACAGTAATATGGTACGACAAAAGATGGAATTTGACAAAGCATTACAAATGCATTTATTTACAAGACGGACAAGAACATCAAAGTGTATGTCAAAGAGACTATATTGTTACAACTAGTCATTCTGCAAAACGTAGGTATAAAAAATTCTAACAAAATATTTAAATCAGTCAAATTTGAGCCAAAAGCTTAATTCACAGTCACAGAAATACCCTGATACAGGCATCTCTCGGCAAGAGACCTTTTTAGCAGCTTAGAGAGGTATAGTAATGCCACTCTGGCTTCACTTACACACATCAAAATACCAACCACAATAATCAAGCAAAACTATCTTAAGTCAACTGACTGACAATATTTTCCTACATACATGTAGTTATAGCTGTGACAGTATATAGTAAGAAGGCAGACGGAGAATAAGGGAATCAGGTCACTTTTTATGCTTATAAAATGTTACTGGTGAAAATAAATAAAACAAAATAACTAGTGGTCATTCACATAAAGCACAGGAAAGTTGTCAAGTGACACATTTTTCTCATGTCATAACCACACACTCATTTGTAAAGAAACCAGTGATTTCAAACCACCAAAGAGAAACCATTTATTTCATTGATAATGATAACGAAAGATAATGAGTACAAAAGTAAAAAAAAAAAAATATCAATGTTAGCGATGCTAGCAGTCGCTGACAGAGGTGAAGGTGATGCATTGTACTCTATAGTTCCCAACTGACAAAGAATGTGTGGTTGACCTCTTTTCATATAACATATCCTGTTCAACTTCATTCCTGAGTAAGCTGAGGAAATTTGTTTTTTTACAGCTGGAATGAAAACCAGCCTGTTGAATCAACAAAATGCATGAGAAAAAAATAAAATACAGAACGCCAACAAAGTGTAGCAAACTAGTCCTCTATTTTGAGCCAGCCTTTTTTATAGTCCATCAACAGCTCCAGGTAGTACTTCCACTCTGGCTCACTGTCGTACCTGACCTCAAACACGGTCTTCAGAGGGTTGTGGTGAGCCTCGTGGATGCGCACCACCTCTCCTCTGTACCACACCTCTGACTTGTCATCCTCCTCATACAGATGGCGAACTCTCTTTCCCACCAAGTCTGGGTAGTAGAACTTCATGTCCCGCTGGGCCCTCTGGACAGCTGAGCGCAGCACCCAACGCCTCCTGTGCTCAGCACTGTGGCAGGCTGACAGGTAGGGGCAATATTTGATCTTTATGAGAGATCTGCGCCGTCTTTTAGAAGAAATGAGGGGTCTCGGAGTGTGGGAGAAACTTTCTATTCTCTGCCACCTGTGAGTAGCCTTGGGTGCCATTCTCCTGTGGAATCTCTCCTCACTGCTCCTCTCTCTGGCCTCCTCCATCTCCCCGTTCTCAGCCTCCAACGAGAGAGGATCCGAAACTGTCCCTGAGTTAGAGACCGCTCGATAGCTGGCATTTCTGCTATCAAGGCCTTTGCTAAACAGCACCCTCCTAAGTTTGAGAATCATGCCTGAATGTTTCTTGGATCTAGCCTGAGGTTTGGCCGAGGACTGACTGACATCGGGTGAAGGGCGGGTCCCTTCTGTTTCGGTGTCACTGGGAGATGAGGAGAATTCATCTGAGGTCAAAGGACACGTCCATGAGTTCTCAGAGTCCTCTTGAGGGTCAATGAGTGAAGGATCATCTTCTGCCACTATATGACCACTTCCCCCATCTGTAACCCCTTCAGCTTGATGACCTTTCTCACCAAGTGTGTTTACAATGCCCCCATTTACAGCCTGCTCTCTGCATTCCTCCTCCTCCTCCTCCTCCTCCGACAATGTGCTCTCCTCCAAAAACATACGTCTGGAACTGCTCTTTACCCTGCCCGTTGTCCTATGCTTGCTCAAATGTGTTTTTTTATTCTGGTCCTTCAGATGTCTTCGTGTGCCTGACCCAAAGGCTGGCGAGTCGGTGATGAGCTCCGAATATGTGGGACTTCTGCTGCTGTCAGTCTCCTCGGAGCTGTCGCCTGGCTCTCTCTTAGCAGACTCATCCAGCTCTACTCCTGTAACACAGAAAGTGGAACCGTTAGGAGAGGTCGCATGATGGCGGTATCAAAATTGGAAGGGAAATCTGGAGATGAAAAATGTACAGATTTTCTTTCGCGGTGCACCATAGCAGATTCAAGTGAGGAACACAAAGGAAAGAGGAATGGTGAAGATCAAACGCATGAAGAAAAGACACCGTAGGTTCAGCTCTGTTTCCACATAGATGTCTTTCTAAGCTGCGTTGACAAATAAAGAACAAGCTACCTCACCCACACCATAGCCTCTTACATCTACGAGACAAAGCTGAACTTCCACAACCCTGGTTCAGCAAACAAGTGAAAAGAGAAAGTGTTCCATCGATATCAGTGAGCATGGTGAGTGGACAGCATGACCCTCTCAGTACAGAATATGTTTTAATCAGCCAACTGAATAGAATGTTGTAGGAGTAGGCACTAGGGCTGGGAAAAAGCCAGCTGCTACAAGGGATGCAATCAGTCAGGGATTCCTAAGCAGTCAAGGCAAAAACAAGAGAAGAAGGTCAGACACAACGTTAAGTGCCCCAAACCATGTGAACGCCAGTAGTGAACATAACAATTTGATTAGTCCAATTCAGTTAGTGACATTCTGATGGTTATAGCTGTTCAAAAAAATAAAAAAAGCCGTGAAGCAAAAGGAAAAGGCTACAGATAAATTGGTATAGTTGTGATTTATGTCATTTGTTTAATTCCACTTCACACTTGTCGGATACTTTCCCCAACATAGCTAACCCTAATGGAAAGTCAAATTGATGTTTGAGAGCAGAAGTTACAAACGGAGGGGTATCATCATGTGAAACCATGAGCTCCTCACTAACCCAGAGGGCACAGAATGAACCAGCATGCACTACACAGCCCCCTCTGTGTCCCCTGTGCTCCCCTTTGTAAAATACCACTTCCTTCCTTTGGAATTTGGTGACGCAATGCACCAGTCATAGCCTGCCTCAAACTCTTGTGACTTAGGAAAGCTATCGGATAGAATAATGAACGAGAGGTTAATTGTCCCGGGAGATGTTTTTCCACAAATAAATTTCAGTGCAATCAGGTTAAGAGAAACGAATTGTGATTAGTTTTGGATTATTAGTCAAAATGTCATTTGAGGAGTGATCAGAAAAAGCAAAGAATTGTAAAGCTGAGCCACAACATAGCAAAAGACATATACCTGGACTCTCTTTTGGACGTCAGGTGAGGTCGATTCTGCAAAAAATAAATGGATTTGAAATAGAATGTTCATTACCTTGGTCAGTTCTAAACAAAGGGCCAAGACCGCAGAAAAGGTGCTTAATTATAGACTTTGAGGGAAAACCATGATTTGGTTAACAGTAACAATGAAATATCCTTCCATAGTTATGCTGTCTTCATTGTAAGATACAGAAGAATCGGTGCAATACACAGTTCAGAAAAAGGGGAGTTTCCAGAAATCTAAATGAGAAGGCAGGAAATACTGTTGCTCTGGCGGTCATGTTCCATGGACCACATGGTTAAATGAATCACTGGTGTGTGCTGGAGATCTCAAAAGAGTCATCGTTTTCAATTTTTTTTTACCATAATACCACACAAGAAACTTGATCAAATTATGTCTCCAACCAATATAAAATCTTCATGTGTCAATGAATAGGACTGGGATGAAGTTATCTTTTTATGTGTAAAAGTATCATGAGGCCCATATCTAAACAAACTAAATGTCATAATCGGTCATGTGGTCTACTGTGAATGACAGTGAGAAGTGAAACCATGGAGTGTCTTATCGTCAACAAATTGGAAACTATTTTGGAACATTCCTAACCCAACATCCGTTTATATATATATATAAATAATATATCTGTTCTCCTTTTACTATGTTTATATCCTCAGACTAGAGTGAACAAAACAAATATCAAGTTTCATCTCATCTGGCTTACAGAGGAAAAGGGAAAAAACAGATTCAAGTGACTTATGTTCACCTTTTTTTGAAATTACAAACTATTGTAATTGGTGACACTATTTTGAAGCCC
>OMKK01055896.1:41099-55046 GCA_900302305.1 Polymixia japonica | reverse complement strand
GATGGGAAAATATATATATATATAATAAATATATATAATAAATATATATATATATATAAATATAATAACAGTGGTGCATTGTCCACAATATTTTATAAAAGATGTTCATACCAAGACATTTTTGTTTACATCTTAAGGCTACAAAACACAACAATCAAAAGATATTTTTCCAAAAATAATAAAATGGTCAATCCAACAGTGCTTAAATCTGACTCAATCATGGCTTTTTACTCATATCCGTTTGAGTTTTTATTGCCATAAGGTCTAGTATATCATCTATTTTACTGCAGCTCAATTAAAGAAACGCAGAATAACAAATTGCAATATATTGCAGTACTGAATTGCAATCTTAGGTCTTAAGAATTGCAGTAATTATGGTAAAATGAACTTGATATCATCATGAAAGCAATTAAAATAAAACATAAAAGGACTATCAAGTTAGAGAGAGAGAGAGAGAGAGAGAGAGAGAGAGAGAGAGAGAGAGAGAGAGAGAGAGAGAGAGAGAGAACAGAAGAGAGAGAGAGAGAGAGAACAGGAGAGAGAGAGAGAGAGAGAGAGAGAGAGAGAGAGAGAGAGAGAGAGAGAGAGAGAGAGAGAGAACATGTTTCAGTGTGTTGCTAACCTCCTCTTCACTTCAGTATTGCTTAGATAAGCAAGTGTGCGTTTAGTATTGCCCAATGTAGGAATTGCAACATCGACATTAGTCACATCTCGTTTCAACATACACCGAAAAGATGCCAAGCATATCCTAGGAACTAGAATAAAGTGTTGTTAAACAATTTTTTTTTTTTCTTTGCCAGGGAAACAATCACTATAGTAGAATGTCCCTCAGTGATTCTAATGTGAACATACTCTTACCCAGGTGTTTGCAGACACAGGCATGATAGAAAAGGTTGACCACATCAGCGTAGATGTCAGGCAGGTGTTTGAGGGACACCAGTCTCCTGAGCTTGGAGGAGCAGGCCCTTTTGTAGAGCTGAGTGAGGATCTTCTCTTCAGACAGAGTGGTGGGCCGCAGCTCTACTTTGTGCTCCTGCAGGACCTGGTCAATGAAGCCCCCCGGCACCTGAGGGAACAGCAGCTCCTTCACCACCAGCATGGGTATGAACACTGTCCCCGTCCGCATAACATGTGGAAACGGACAGTGTTCCTGGGCAATGTACTCTCTTAACCTTTGGAGAACTTTCTGGAGTGCTGCCATCATCTCTTCACTGAGCCACCTCTCTCTGGCTTTGACCCCCAACAGACTGGATACTTTCTGGATTTTGGTTGAAAGCAGGGGTGCAGGCTCTGTCAATTCCAAATGAGACAGCCAAGTTCTAAGCTCCTGCTCTGGAGACACCGACACAAAGCTAAACACTAGCTTGCAAAGGGAATGGTGGAGCTCCAAGAAACGCTGGCGAACTGGTTTTTGGAGCTCGGGTTTGGTGTTGACCTCAGCTATGGGCTGGACAGGCGGCTTCTCTGGGGTCAGCACAGGGCTAGGGCGCAGAGTATTAGGGAGGACTATTTTGTAGTTGGAAAGCTTTAGACAATGGGCAGGGATGTTTTGGAAGTTCAGTTTGTTCTCGGGTGGTTGAGGCTGAATAACGGATTTGGAGGATATCTGGTTTGTGATGTCTATCTGTTCAGGGGGTGGAGAGGTATTGCCCTGAGTAGAAGATCCTCCTTTCATGTCTGTCATCAGATCGCCTGCTTTAGATTCATCCGAGTTCTCATCTTTAAATGCTGTTAAGGGTTTACTTTCAAATTCATCAGGTTCATATTTCTTAATCACCAGCATAGGCCCGCCATTAGATGAAACAGTCTCCTTGATCTCTTCCTTGACTATTGTCCTGCAGTCATCCCCATTTGCTTTCCATTGAGTAACAGGAGATTCTACAGAGGTGTCCATGTCCTGTGGATCCATCTTCTCTAACTTTATCTTTTTTGGTTCAAGCACTTCTACAACAGGCTTCTCTAGCGTAACTGGACGGATTTTAAACTTATCGTCTCTGGGGACTAGACAGTCGACAGGCTGTTGTCCATCTCCCTTTGGTCCTTTCTCTGGTATACATGGCTGAAGTTTAATTACACAGGGCTCAGTAGAGTGGTCAGTACTCTGAGGTCTTGTGGTTGGTAGCAACACTCCAGAAGCCTCCAGGTACGCTTTATACGGGGCCAAGCTGAAGACATTGTCAATAACTGGCATAGGAGGAGAATCAACTGAATAATCGTCCTCTACTCCTACATTGTCAAATTCTATCTTTTGTTGTTTTTTATACAGGTCCATTTCAAATATATCTCTACGTTTTATTTTGAGGGGTGGGGATGTGTTATCGCTGGGTGTGCGTGAAACACTTCTCTTCAGGTTTCCTTTACAAACAGTGGTGTCTGAACTGGACGAGGCACGGTGTTCTTTTCTAGTTACAATGGTAGGACAGCAAGTATTTTGTGGAGGGTTAGCGCTATAACAGGCAGCTTTGTGGATCTGATCCCTGTGTCGAGTAGGTGACTGAGACAGCAAAGCCCCTGGAGAATGAGCATAGCCATGGGACGGTTTCGCACATGTGACTTGGGCTTTAGGATGGGAGTAGTCCAGGGGTCTGTCCATATTCAAGCTGGCAGGGGAAGGGCTGGATCGGTCTTTGTGCAGGCTAGTGAGGGGGGCAAAACCTCGGTTCATTTGTATGTTGGCTGTTGAGACACTCGGTTGGTCCATATGTTTGCTGGAACCGGGACAGCCCACATTTAGGCTTGCAGGAGAGGCATGTGATCGGTCAACATGTTGGCTGGCACGGGGTTGGTCCTTATATAAGCTGGCTTGGGAGGCAGGGGTTCCATCCAGATGTAGAGCGGATGGGGAAGTGGTTAGTCCATTTGAGTGCAAGCTAAGTGGAGCATGTGGCCTTTTTAGGGAGGCGCTCCCTTGGCTTGAATTCAGGTGAATTCTGTGAACTGCATAACACGGGTGGTCAAAACCCTGCAGAAAGGAATGATTTGGTGAGGCTATAGTGCTAGGCATAGGAATTTCACCATGGATAGCCTGGGAGACAAGGTGATGTCCCTGGGGGTAAGGGAATGCATGTTTAGGAATATCAGGAACAACATCTTCTCTGTGCTTTTCCCCGATATCTTTACACACAGACCTGCTCTCTACTCCGACATTTGCCCGAGGGTAATAAAAAACATCGTGCTGTGGAAGCTGGCCATATTTGGACATGGGAGAACACTCCTGATAAATTTGTGCAGGAATTCCATGTTGTGCTGAGGTCATATGCTCATATGTAGGAAGGTGGGAGGGGAGCATGCTGTGATAGCCTTTGGAGGAAGTCGGAAAACGCTGGCTCTGCCCAGTTAAGGGGCCAAACAGTGTGTGAGTCGGGGCACAGGGGTAACTGCTGTAGTTTGGATCGATATAGGTCGGTAAATTCCTTGCTCCACTTGGGCTCAAGCATTGGTATTTCTCCACGGTCATGTCCTTCAGCGGTGGCCTTTCTGTACCGGGCTCAAGCTGCAGACCTCTCTGTTGCATCAGTGTCTCTGGTGCCTTTCTCTGAATGGCTGTTAGGTGATTGTAGTGAGCGCCGGTGTGCATCCACTCACCCTCGTAGGTAGTGCTTGGCATCCTCTGAGGTCCGTGCGCCATGCTGTATCTCTGTCCTAACATACAACCTAGTTCATTACAGCAGGAGCCATGTCCATAAATTGGTTTGGGAATTGCTAAATAAACAGAGTTCTCAGACGGTGGAGATAAATTCACATCTCCGGCTGTTTGTTTCTTAACAGCTGCTGGCGTAGCAGCTGTGGGACTGCTCATTTCAGGACTCCTGGAGTAATATGTAAAGCCCTGCCTGCCCGGGGTGTGATGCGCAGAGGAGGGATGAGAATTACTTTCCTCTGTAGAGAACGTCTTATTGTCTGGCCGGTAGAGTATGTGGTTATGTCTCACGCCAGAGAGATGACCAACAGGACTCCTGCTACCCAGCAAGCAGGTCTTTGAGCTGCTCCAAGCAGGAGTTAAATCTGCTCTGTCTTTTCCTCTGGGGTCATAAGTAAAGTAGGCCCCGCTGTACTGTAGAGTGTGCTTACTGAGGAATCCAGACATACTTCCTGGCTTTGACAGTCCTGCAGATGGTACTGTCCCGTCAAACAATGGCATCTTGTTTTGAGCCACTGGGTCAATGAGGCTGTGCACTGGCTGGCTGCTCATCATGTGGTGACTTTGTAGTGATGATCCAACAATGTTGCTCCAAACCTGAGAGAAAAAAAAACAAAACAAACAAAACATCAATTACATGTCTTGTCATTCACCTTTAAATATCTATCCAAGATAATTAAAATATATATCTGGAAGAACAGATAGTTAAAAGCGTCTTCTCAGTGTGCCTCGACGTCTTCTGAGAGGATAGCAGCAACCGTAGCAGATGTCATGTGATAGCTTCCCTTCTCCAGGCCTTGTCAGAAACCACTTATGATGTGGCATCACCACTTCTATAGCTAACAATGTTCTCCATGTGTGATTGAAAGCGGTTTACACTAAAACTGCCATGTGCAGTATTCTGTCTCTGCCGATAGCTGGAGAGAATTACAACAAGCCCTTATAGTTCAAAACGAGTTGGACTTTTCCGCCCCCTGCGGCACCTCTCCGTTGCGCCTCTCCCCTGTCCGTCAAAAAAAAATAGAACGTTACAAGAAAACCTTGTGAAAAGTAGCTGATGTCATAATTATCAACGATGGCAATAAAGAAGCAGCTGTGGTCAGAATTGAAGGGACGGCAAAGGGGAATGGCAAGTTAATAAAGGGGATGCTTTTAGGTGCTTTTGCTAATAAGGATACCATCCCCTCTCATCCCCCCTCAAATCACCTACTGGAAAAGAGGGAATATCAAGACACTGGCCGACCTGCAGTAGCAAACATTTGTTGTGAAGATCATACTTTAACAATAACATAGACATTTTGCACATAGCAGCTTTAAGTCCATGTCAGCAAATATAAAACTTACAATGTAACTACTCTAACCTCACGAGTGTCTTATTTGATGTGTTGCTATAATATAGCAAATTACTATGACATAATTTTTCAGCAGGTTATTTACTGCAGTGACAATGAAATACTATTCACGTGCATTCTGTCTATCATCCCTACACCTGTAAGTGTTTCCATCTAGCTTCAAACCACCAAAACAATTATATGAGCATCCAATCTAAAAAAAAAAGACACCAAATAAACGGAAAAAAAAAAATCTGACGTGTGGTTTTCAGTTGGCGTTTCCTCCCTTGGTCTCTACGCTATAGCTCTGTAATATATTTGCAACCTACTGTGGTGGCCATGCAGAAGTTCCCCTTCTTGCTTCTTGCTTTAAATGTGATATAGTAGAAACAAATTAGTATAATGTAAAACATAACACGTCTCTCAACCAACTAATTACCACAACATTCCTTGCAACTTCCAATGGCAAAACATGTTTTTCCTGAGAAATTCTTTTGGCTGTAGAGCAAAGTTGTAGCATTAGTCAGAAAGCATGCGCTCAAAGGCGGGACTCAATGCCTTACAACTCAACTAGGGCTCAACTTGACTACAGGCAGCATTAGCTACCCGGTATTCTTTTGCGATACTCTATTGATCCCTGAGAAAGAAATTCCCTTTTTGCCCTTGTCTACTCCACAGGAAGGCCAGACCACAGGTTCACAGATAGAATAGCATCCCTGCAGCTTGTAGGGATTCGATGCCTTGCTCAAGGGCACATCACTAAAATGGATGCATGCTCTTACGTGGACTTGAACCAGGGACTTCTGGTTAAAGGACAGTGCTCACCGCACTACCCTACTTCCCCCAGGGCCCCCTCCTGTTCTGCTCTGGGAGGTGTACATTACACTTCCTGCGAGTGTTGTATCCGTCGGCTACAATTGAGATGGAGTGAACAAACAACAGAGTCCCAGAACCCCTCACATGCCTTGTTTCAGTAGAACCCCTCATGGGCCTTGTTGACCCAAGCCAGTCTTAGTGAAGACAGACCCAGCTGGCCATAGATAACAGGGCATCCTGTTGACACCTCTAGAAAGCACAGAGGGGTGGCTTATCTTTTCTGAACACCTAGAGAGAGGAGGATCTGCGGTTTAACTGTGTGGGTCATAGGGGAAATTGAGCAGAGCTGCTGTTAACTGATTGAAAACACATTTTGTGTGCCAGTGCTCGCCGAACATGTGCAACTGAGTGAAGGGTTCAGCGTCTAACTTCCAAAGGCTTAAGAAAGAATGAGTAAAATGTATTATATTAATTTATTTATCTAGCCATTGTTTCAACTTCTTTGTAACCGGGAAGGTAAAACAAAACTTGCTCTAAAAGACAAGACCAAAACTCCGAGTACATACAGGCTATGCTTGTACAACTAAAAAAAACATTGCGAAAAATGAACGCGAACGAACTAAAAACGCGCAAACGTGCATATTAAGAACGTCACGCAACTGGAACGTTTTTGCAAATGAGTGTAGGACCTTGAACAAACCCATCCCTGCTTACATGAACATCCTCAACATGCACGCAAATAATATGAAAATAACGCATAATGCCGGAGTCCGAGCAGTATCGACATTTAAGACGACGGCAGTTGTACCCTAAGACGCAAACCACATAGTAACTAAAATCCCAAATGTCAAAACAAATTATCGGTCATTTGACCATTTATGGTAAAATATGTGACATTGTTTCACGCAGCAGCGTCCACACACGTGTGTCTTTTGTCGTGTCAGATATTCAGTATTGACAACACAGGTAAACGAGTAAGATTCTCCGACCTGGCGTGGAAATATCCACTCTTTAAAATAAAGTCGTTTGAAGAATGAGAAGAAAAAAAAAACAGTTTTCTTACCTCTCTGTTGTTAACACTACATAAAATTTCCACAAAGACTCCATGAAACACAACTCCTGAGTATAAATTGTGGAAGTTTTAGGGGTAAAGGGGTCGATGACGGACAGCGCGGAAGGTGGCAATTTTGTGAATAACGTCTGATGCGCGGCGAGATGAGATACATTCCTTGTCTGCGCCACATCTGCCAAATGTTTTCATTGGTTTGCTCGAAGTCCATCGCGGCATCACAGAGGTTAACCAACCGGAGAGAGACAAGTGAGAGTAGGATGGTCTTTGATCAATGGGCGGAGTCATATTGCCTCAACAACTCTGCACCTTTGAATTAAATGTCGTATAGTAGACAGCATACCAAAGGTATCCCAATTTACTCTTAAAAATGAACTAAAAACTGCAGAAATATTAATGGTTAATTGTGAAGGGTGCCGAGATGCTCATGCATGCATTCACTCTCCAGACCTTTTGATGAGATACAATTTGGGTAAAATCAAGGGCTGGGGATTCACCAGAGTAGGCTACAGTTTTATGATGATTTCTAAATCAAACAAGGAAATACAATTAATGATTCACTGGTGACAGGTAGCCTGTGATCTGAAATGTCTCTGTGCCATTCCATGTTAGGCATGCAATAAAGCAATAAAAGTCTCAGGCACTAAGATATTTAGTGGAGAGTGATATTGCTTTAATCCACTATTTACTGCAATGTTTAGATGAAAACCTCAACCGAACTGAAGACACATGAAACACCTTGCCACACCTTGCCAGTTATGCCTAGGCTTTGTCCGTCCGTTTATCTAGCATGCCTACTCTTGAAGAATTAATAGCTGCTCTGCCATTAAGGAGAATAAAGCCAAAATAAACATAGGGGTTTAACAAATTGCTATTAACATGATAGCATAATATAGACAGCCTATATAGAGAGCACACTGCTGGGGACAGCAGACTCTAGGTTGACAGCACAGAGTGGTGTTTCTTTAATCCTTATCCTAATGCAGTTAATGGTTGACTATGGTTGGTTAGTAGAGTTAAAATAAGGTCAGTCATTACCACAGTCTGTATTTTACTCCTAATAAAACATCCTGGCACTCAATATGTTTGGGGCCATGTGTATGACATAATATGACTAATGTTGGGTTGAATTTATAGGTTACAACAGAATGCCAGTAGCAAATACCAAGATCACTATGCTGAGACATTATCTGTAAACCTGTAAAGCATGATCCGTTTCCACTCTGTCTGAATGAGTTAATTTCTCGACGTGCTTGCATCATGCTAGTCTCTCTTCATCCGTTGGCGGAGTCTAATTTGCGTATCCAGTGGGATTGCCACAGTTTAGTCTAGACAAGTTGGTGGCTTCCATCAGTCCCTGTGGCCTCTTAGGTAAAGAGAGGCTCACTACGGGGTATCAATGGGGTGGGGGGCGTCTCCCCACAGAGTACTCTTATGTCTCTTCCATCTCCAGTTACCATGGCATCATACTCCAACCCCCGACCAACACGTAGCATCAGGGGGTTATACGTGTGCCATACAGTCACAGCTACTTTCTCCATTCTTCAGAAAGGAGCAAAATGATGCGTTGAACATGTATCATACTTGTTTGCTGAAACGCTCTTATCTACACAGGATAGTGATTAAAGTATAAGTCATATGCTATACTCAATATTCAAATATATATGTATATCTCTTTGTAAGGTGATAAGAACCAATTGGAAAAAGAAAGTTGGACTCCAGCCTTGAATCAGAGCAGATAAGAGGCACTTGCTTGGTCTATCCATTGGATTATCAAAATGGAGAGCATTTAATTGAAAGAATCTATTGTAGGAATTTTAAGGCACCAAAATTTCTACTATGATGCTGATATTACCTTAACTTTCTACATTTAAATGAAGGGACAAATGGGCTGATCATTATGCATATTGAAGGAAGAAGCAACAATAACCAAAGTAAAATGCTTCACAATTTAATTCAGTCTAAATAATAATGACGTTGTCAAAAAAAGTAAAAGTACAGAGTGGGCTATAAGTTGTCTGAAACCTCATATGGTATCAAAAGGTTTAACAGATAACACTTACAATATTGTTCAGTATTATCAAAGTCATGGAAACCATCAAGAGCTCGTCACGCAGACCTGATGTTAACCCCTCTCTCCTTCTCACAATCGAAGACTCTTATATACTGTAGAACACATAAACAAACCAATCTCTCAATCTTTTTAGAAGATCCCTTCATAATTGGGCATGTCCAGACCACATATACAGTGTGATACACTCATATTTGGAAATGTTTATTTTTAGAAACTGCTGAGGCTGACTCTGTCCACTGTCCACACTGTCCACTCTGTCCACTCTGTCCACACTGTCCACTCTGTCCACTCTGTCCACTGTCCACTCTGTCCACACTGTCCACTCTGTCCACACTGTCCACTCTGTCCACTCTGTCCACACTGTCCACTCTGTCCACACTGTCCACTCTGTCCACTCTGTCCACTCTGTCCACACTGTCCACACAGATTTACGAGCAGTCCAGCTGTCCAGCCTCTCTTCAGTCTCCGTCCCACGGTGTCTGTGTTCAATAAATAGCATTCCTAAGCTTCACTGGGTAAAATTGTTCTGTAACCTTTTACTACCGTGATAAACAACTCACAAGCAACTCAGTTATGACCTTATCATTCTTTTCATGCTAAAATACACACTCAAATAAACTCACACAATAAATGAATCTATGGATTAATGAAGAAATTAATAAATAACGCACATCACACACATAAATATGGTTTCTCACTACAACTTCCACTAACACTATACACTGGGGTAACTTAGGTATACTATAGGTAACTTAAAGTGGCCTCTGGAGTTGTTAGTGGTATTTTTTAAACTGTCACAAAGGCAAACTGACGTGTGATTGTTTACATTCATGACTGAGTGCGGTTGGACTGCTGCTGTCTGTCGTCGTGTGGCGTCTGTTGAAATGCCAACATGTTCACAGAGGAGGTAAAGTAAAATTTTCATACTTTTATACGCGCCGTAAAGCGAGACGTCACGTTTCCCGTGAAATCCAGCCTGGTGGCAGGCGAAATTGCATAGTGAATACAAGACTTCTAGGAAATTGATCTGAACCAAGATTTTTCCATTCTCCCACGGCCATTACACTATGCAATCACCAGAAATGTAATTATAATCTGTTAAAAGCGTAAAACTACATATAGTAGCTTTAAGGGTTAAAGTGTATGCAATGTTAATTGCTTTGTACCTTTTGTACCAACCTGCTCTTGTTCCTAATTATACTTGAGATATGGAAATAATTTATCTCTAATGTGTAGATGCATGTAAATGCATTTATATAGCTTTGTATGGGTATATGTACATTTACTGTATGTATTGTGGCATTTTTGGGGGAATCAGTGGGTGTGGGAGTGGCTAGGCCTGGGAGAGCTTTTGTCTGTGTATGTGTGACTGTATTTGTGTTGTTTTGCTTTATGTACTGTACTTTCTGTATATTTGTATTAAAGACCCCCTTGAAAACGAGATGGTTCATCTCAAGGGGTTTATCCTTCTAATAAAATGTATGTAATTTTGGATAAAGGCCTCACTCTTTTAAGCATTACTATTTGTGAACAATGTATCTGTTCTTGAAATTATTTGTGGTTAGTGTAATGAGTTTTCAAACAAACCAGACAGTTCTGGGTTCTCTCAAAGTTTTTCAGCTCAAACAGTGGGGGCATAAACTGTTGAGAAAGGAGTCAGAGTTTATGCTAATTATTAATAGGGGCAGTTATTGAGAGGTAACTGCTTCAATATAGTAATTTCCATGTAGTCCAAAGTGAATCCATTAACCGTTTACCACATTAAAATGAGTGAGTGATAATCAGGTAGGTTCTGTTGACATAGGGGCCAGGGCAGATAATCTCTTAGGATGTAGTTTCTGATGAAATACAGCAGAATATTCCCAAAGGCCAGGAGCTGACATGATGAGCCCAGACTGCTCGAGTTACATCAGGCACAACACACGTGTGTGCACACATATAAACATATATTAACACACACACGCACGCACGCACGCACGCACACACACACACACACACACACACACAGAAAGAGAGAGAGAGAGAGAGAGCTCTTGTCCCCTTAAGACTATGTTTTCCCTTAGGTGATGATCCATATAATTCAGTGGTGTTGAGTGCACATCAATAAACTGTAGGTTCTACAGTGGATAAAAAACACGTGAACCCAGAGCTCCTTTGCATTAATTTGTTTACATACTGTAACTACTGAAATAGATTATTTAATCAAGATTAAGATGAACAAAGAAACTAGTGCATTATCATCAACTTGCTTCCACCACGCCTAAAGTTTATAATGAGTCTAGAATAGCATAATTCATGCAAGGCTAACTTTTCCATTTAATTCAATAGCAACATTTAGCTTGGAGATTAGACAGCAACTTGAACGAGCCAGTCATTGAACCTACATTGTATTCCACATGGTATCAGTCTGCTGTAGAAGTAGTAGTGTTTTGTATCAGTTGTCATGTTGCACCCTAATTTTTCTATATTACCACTTATTGGATTTTCTAAAAATTAATTTGGGAATCACAGATTTTTCTTCACCACAGTATATTTTTTACCTGATACTGCACATCACCTGAGAGGTGGTTAATAATACTGTGAGACTTCTTAATAAACTCTAGAAGTACAGAAAGAGGCAATGAAGAACAGAAGTGTATTCTGTCTACCAGACTACCAGGGCATAGACCTCATGTGAAGTGGCCCGGGGCTACTGATAAGAAGTTGTGGGAAACAATGACCACCGACCTGACCCCGACCCTCAAGAAACTTCAAAGAACAGTGGAGAGGAAACTGGAGAGAATGGGGGACATAATTTACCAGTATGGGGCTGAGCACTTTGGGGTAAAGGAGTCAAAAGGTGAGAAAAAGATTCCAACCCCACCAGTTTCCAGGAGACAACAAGAGATCAAGAAAAGAGACAGCTTAGGAAACGGTGGAAAAAGGCCTCTGGAGTGGAAAAGGAGGGCATAGAGGTGCTCCAGGCCGACATTAAGACCCGGTTGGCATCCCTCCGTAGAGCGGACAACTTACGGAAACGTAGAAGGAACAAAGAACAAACTAGAACTTGGTTCTATAAAGATCCCTTCAAGTTTCTAAAAAGTCTCTTCACAAAAGAGAAAAGTGGAGCTCTAAAAACAACAAGGAAAGACCTGGAGGAACACCTGAGAACAATACACTCTGACCCAAGGCGGCATGAGCATCTGGCCATCCCATCAGACATTCCTCCAATCAACCTCCCAGAACACCACATGGAGATCGACGGTATTTCTGCCCACAACGACGCATATCACCGGAGCGGTCCGCAGCTACCTTGATTTCCCAGGAATCGCTCCAATCTCCTCCTCCAATGACGTGGACAACGAGGGCGTTCGCTGTCTGAGGGGGCTGGTGAGAAGGAATATCCGCGTTCACGCCCTCGTTGTCCGCGTCTACAGTATCTGAGCAGCCTGTCAAGAGTCTTGGAAGATGGTACGATGCAAGCCTGAAGGACAAAATGTTGGAAAAATATGTTGTTTAACTGTTTCCACTATCTTGCTATGTATGGAATAAATCATTAACCTTTTAATAATATGGATATATGAGAAGTGTAAATCATGGGCAAAGAACATCTGGCCCCTACAGAGGCCGCACTCATCAAGAAGATAAGCGTCAAGGACAACTACCTCAGGAATCTACAGGGAGAAGACGTCTCTCTGTGGAACCAGTTCATACTAGTTTACATAAGATTTGTGGGTACTGCCTGTATCAATATGATGTGTAGGCTCTCTGAAGCCAGTCAACCTTGTACTACGTGTGGTGCGGGCTTGATTCCTTGTTAACAAGTAAACCTTTTATTATGAGACTCCAGTGAATCCTGTGGTTCTTGGTAAAACTTTTATCTAACAAAAGACCAGGTGCAACAGCTGCACGAAGACATCAGCAGCGGCTTGCAGTCCATCGACAACACCCAGCTGCCTGGAAAGTTAAAGGCCTGGTGCCATGCATAGTCCCTTGGAATGTCTGCCACCCTCAACAACAAGGCGACTCCCAAGAATATTTGGGCATATGGGACGCATGGCTCAGGTTTGATCACCCTGTAGCTGGCCGCCTTTGGTGAGGGTTGTATAGTGTGAAAGGCCGAAACACCCTAAGACCCAAAGGAACACTACTGATGACGCGCTCCCCAAATTATACCATCATGTAGGTTCACGTTAGCTGTTTAACAAACTCTTGTAAGTGCTTGCACAAAGGATATTAACACCTAGTCCTGTGTTTTCTGAATCTGTCTGGATGAGTGAACTTCAAAGGGTGGGTCCATTATTATTATTATTATTTTTTTAGGTTTTTATATCATTCTGTAGCTTCCCAGTAGTGTTCCATATGTATTCAAATCCGAAATTTCAAATTTTGGTCGAAGTATGTACGTTTTAGAGTCAAAATTATATTTTCTCAAGCCCTTCTAAAAACTTTTTCCCACGTGACCTGATGTTACACTGTCAGCGAACTGTGTGTGTGTGTGTGTTGTGGGATATAATGTCATTATAAAAGTAATGTCAATCATGATGTTAATGTAATCAATTAATGAACATAATCATCTAATCAAATAAGTGAGAATGCACTAAAGGCAGTTTAACCATTTATTTTTTAATATGCTTTGTGCCAGCAAAAGAAATAAGGGTGTTGTGAACAGAATGAAAGAGAATAGCCAGGGCAGTTAAGGACAAGGTTACATGAAAATATACAGTATCATGTAGGAATACAATGGGAGAATAGGAAAAGCAGTTAGGGAGGGATAGACAGACCGTTCAACCAGAAAATTGTTTCCAGTAAGTTCTGAAGGAAATGGTAACAGAGGAGGAGGAGTTTGAGTAAGAGATAAGAAACATTTGATTAAGGAAAGAATAGTGTATGAAAACGTGATAAATAATGATGATCTAATTTTCTCCATTTTGAACTCGAACTAGATTTGTCTGAATTACTTCATTTAAGTCTTATTATATGTTGAGGAACCTGAGGAGAGCTGGCCCAGCTGAGGGTTTCTCCCCCGCAGTGTGTG
>OMKK01055896.1:20063-41079 GCA_900302305.1 Polymixia japonica | reverse complement strand
GGGGGGGGGGGCAGATGGAGTCGTCCTTTAAATAATCTGACATTGCTTCTGAATACAGTTATCTGGAGTTTTGATGACCTGACCAGGTTTGCGAGGATATAGTGATTATCCCATTTGTTGCACCTGCAGACGAAACACTCCTCCACAGGGCATGATGTCACTTTCTTTCTGTGCCTGATGTAATGTTCTTCTAGACTCATAACAGAGGCGAACAGCAGCCAATGGCAGCAAGCCACATTACAGCTCAGGGCAGGATGCTTTCCGACTGGAGAGTCAAATACGAGGCAGTACGCATTGTAACCTCAACAGTAACAATGCCCTTGGTTATTTGCAAACCAAATAACCTCTCCTACCTTGGTTTTCATATGGTAAACACAAAGATAAACTAAGGCAGATAATGATTTCAATGGATCTAACTACCTTTACATCAAGGTAGGAAGTGTTTAGTAAAAAATGTATGTGTATGTTTGTTGAAAAAATGAATTAAAAAAAAAAGCAGTTTTTAATGTGTGGATCATTGCACCGCGTCTGCAGTCAAGTCTCATTTTATTTTGTATGTGTAGTGTTTTGCATTGTGCTGTTTAACAACCCTAATGCTGTCAACTGTCTTGTCTTTCGCAATGTTTGTGTACTTTATATCTTGACCTCATGTGGTAGGCAATGTTTTTCCTGCTGCGTAGCACCACATGTCACAACATAAGCCACATAGAGGAAGTACATGTAAGGGTGGATTTCGAAGACGATTGTGGTCCAAGGCCAAAGTAGAAGTCAGACGCTCAGAGTTCGGGCATCAGTTCAGGCCTTTCATTACGAGCTCGGTTCAGAACAGCTCTGTTTCAATACAGACAGCAGATCGTAATGACAAAGATGGTAGAATGAGGGTTACCTTTATACCCCAATGTAAACAACATATGGTTTCTATCTTATTCTCTGCGCAAAAACATGTTCTTATCTAGTCGGTCTATATTTCTCCCTACCTTGTGTGCACCGTATGATTCACATCCTTTGTAAAGCACTCTGTGCATTCGTGCTGGGAGGGGTGCTATAGAAATAAACCTTTACTCACTTACTTACCTGTCACACTAAATCTGTAACAGATCCAATGTCCCCCAACATTTATGGGCCCACTGGAAGACCACCCTGGCCAGGTCCTAGAATTTACGAGGCCCTCACCTACCAATCTCACTAATACAAACATTTCCTTGCTGCGGAGTTCCTTGCTAAGTTAGACCATGAGAATATTGTGATCCTATGACATTTAGAAACTCAGGTTCAGCATACACTTGGATGTAAAGAGATTACAAAATCATACTATCAGTACACTTCCAGAATTACCCACAAACAATGCTCAGTTCCTTTATGAATTCATTACAAAACAAGATATAAAATAAGTAAAGATACAAAATAGGTGTAACTTTGTTTTTTTACTCACTGTATGAAACAACATGAAACAAACAATACCATGGCTCAGTGTTAACATGTTCACACTTATTTCTCGATTGACACTCTGGTACCTTCCACTTGATACTCACATTGGCATGGGCATTAGGACCTGTTGGGCCACAATTTTTAAAGGTCTTTTCCAAAGCGTTTATGTAATCTTGTAATGTATTCTCTGAAAAAATGTAGTTACATATCTATGTGTAGAAGGTATATATTTATTTATATGCTTGAGTACAAATAAGATACTTCTGAGCTTATGTGGTCAATTAAGTTTGAGACATACCGTAACTGACAACTTTATTACCATGTTATGAACTGCTTCATTGGAGCCAATCTGTCAAAGTTCCTTCTGGGAAAAGAGTTTCTGCTTTGTCTCCCGCAATTAAACCCTTAAATAGTGTCTGACTGCTTCCCCTTGCTCAAAGATGAACCTTGAAAAACTAATATAATAAAATGTCTTGTGCATTTTTATCTCACAAATTAACAAGTTAGGCTTGCAAAGACCTAGTAAGAAACAGGAAAAAAAACAACAACTACTGATGATAGCTAGAAAGCTATTGCTGTTCTGCTACCTTGTAAATAAAAAACAAAACACCACTTTTCAATCTTTATTCCACCAGATTTTTCCTGTTAAGGAATCGTTGTTTTATTTGTACCATTGTACCAATAAAATAAACAATCAATCTCAACTGGACAAAATGTTTATTAAAAATTCGTACATCAATAATACAGATAAGGACGTAGAGGAATATTAGAGTGAATAATACTGAGATGCTTCACGTGTGCTGGGATGACTCATCGGGTTTCTGAAGATACTGTTTTACGACATTAATAATCGTTGATACCTCTGCCATGGCTCCTTTACCTGCAATAAAGCAAAGTATCACTGTTTACATAAACAGCACATAAATGTTCAATGAGCTGCCTATAAACACTGCCTCAGATTAGACCTGATTACAGTGATATTTACAGATCAGCAGGTAAGGTGAATGGCTAGATGTCAGATTTGCAAGCAATGCTCCGCACAATGACCCTGCTGTGGACTAAAGGATCTCACCACCACTGACTGCGCTGGTCACAAATCACTGTGTTGTTTGAGACACATGCATGCTTCTTGTGAAACCGCTTGTTCCCCTTTTCCCCTGTTTCCAGTCTTGTGACTAACAACACACACGTACCTACACCAGCACAACAGACACACTTCAAAGCGGCACTGTACACCTAGACGTGTTTTTGACCTGTAAACTAAATTATTATAACTATACTATGATAAAAAACACATCAATCCTGGTGTTAATATTGACATTGACACCAAATCTATAAAAATCAGCATTTCATGGGTTGAAAATGGCTCAACACGCCATCTGCTGTTTTAAATCAGCCTGAGCCTTGCAAGGCCAATGCTGACATAGTACTACTGACATGGTACTACTCTACGTCATGAACTTTATATAAAAAAAAAAAAGGGCTCCTGCTGTCCGGCTTCACACATCCATGCATGATTACCAAAAAAGAAAATGGATCCGTCTCTCTCTCTTTCTCACAATTTTATTTCATCAACGAGTAGAGAAACTGTCTCGGCAAACTCCGTTCTGGTGTCATCTTCCAGACAAGAGTGTAGATGATGTCCTGTGCACGTGAACGCGCTTCTTAGTGCATGCACTCTTGGCTGCTGCTGTGTGCGCTCACAGTCAAACAACACATGCGTGCAGCTAGACTGCTCCTTTTTAGTATTTACTTTTACCATATTTACTTTTACCATTACTTGGTATTGGATCGAAACCAAAATTTTTGATATTGCCCACGCCTTGATGTGCGAAATTGTGGCCAATCATCTCCTTTAACCTTGTAACCTTGTAAACCTAGTAGATGTGTAATATCTGCTGGAGGAACTGTGAGCGTTTATTGGTAATCACTAACAGGAACAATGTATAGGAACCATCTTAATGATCTATGAATGACCTACGTATGACCTATGTATGGCCTCTGCAGGACTTGTTGTTTTACCCTATAAGTAGGCTGAACACTTGATGTTCTGCATCAGTCCTTCTCAGTCAGCTCATCTGTCAAACGATGCACTGATCCCTTTGCAAAGGTTGCTATTAAAACTCACAAAGACAAAGTTGTTGAGAGCTCTTCATTTTCAGATTTCCATCACAGGATCACATCCAACATATGTTGTGATTTTCTGTTTATACCTTTCTCATAATATCGTCTAAACTAGCACAGTATGGGCCTTCCTCCATCTCATCCATTCTGCTTATCACTTCCTGCCCTCCATCTGAATTTTGCACATCATCTGAATCACATGACTGTAAACAACGTATAACTTCATCACTCAGTGAGTCAGTCAGTAGTCAGGTTTCCATCCAAATGTATTGCAAATTTTAACCGAACACAAACCAGTAAACTACGAAAAATGCAAAGAGTAAATCTAAATGTGTGTCACACCACACACATGCGTGCAGGGATCGGCCAGGCATGCACCTCCATTGCATGAGGCGATCTTTGTCTTTGGCGTCCGGGGACCAGTTCCAATTATTCCTACAGTGATTTTTCCCTTGATGAAGGGATTGTCAACAGAAATGAAACTGTGGCGAGAACAGTGTGCTCGGGAATGGTTACAGAATTGTAAAATAGCTTTTGATGTTGCAGAAAGCTGATGATGAATATCGAATTATTGAAGAATATATTAAATATGTTAAAGAATGCATTATAAGTGAATTTAACAAAAATTTGGCCTTGACAAAGAAAGGTCAGAAAGTGGATCTACACGTCTCTTGTCTTGGGGAAAGTTTGATTTATAGCTTTGAGACAGTGGTTAGAAGGTATGAAAGTGGAAAAAAAGTATAGATTGACCTCACATGGCAAGTTAATCCAAAAGATGTACAGGGAATATTATCTATTATTTCTACTGTAGAGGTATGGAAAATATATAAAAGAATTAGACCATTTATGGACAAGGAGAGAGAAAGAGAGAATTATTGCATGAGAGCTTGACATTGGGCCAAAGAATGCATAAGGAGGCAAGAGGAGTGTCATCACAGGAGAAGCTTACAGTGCTCAAACAGTCTCACTCTCCCCCACAGGCCGCTGCAGCGAGTTTTCTTCACAGCCGACTGCCCCTCCTCGTGGCTCTCAACAGCATAAGACCGGTGTTTCTCCACAACAGGTTGTTTTCTGGTTTGAAATTCATAAGTAGCGCTCCACAATTTCATATTTCTGATACACCCTCAGAACTACCACAATTAAGTTTATGTGTGTCAGGAAAAAGGATTCCATGTTTGGTATATACAGGAGCAACAATCTCATGTTTAAGACAGAAAGATTTAAAATGCCCTTTGAGTACAGAAACCGTCCAGTCTGTCGGCATTAGAGGAGTCCCACGAATTGAACCATTATCTCTCCTATTACAATTTGATTTGGATGAGATGAAACTCAAACATTTGTTCATTGTGAGTTCCGCAGTTCCAATGTCAATATTGGGACATGATTTGCGGAGTAAACTGAGTGGAACTGTTCACCTGATGGCGTTGAGGTTCATATTCCACCAAATAGAACATATCAACTGTTCTCTAATAACATTTGTGTTTCCCATAAGGCTACATCTATTTTGCTAAATTTTGGTTTTGTTGCCAAATTATTTACAATGGAAGGAATCAAGAAGCCGGCTGCCAGCCAGGCTGTGGCAGCAGCAAATATATTGAACATGAGACCTGTGGATTCACCATTTTCAGATAGGATAATTGATCATGAAAAAATGTAAGAAATCTGTTTATATGTATCACCACATGGACTCTTGCTTTTATGGAAAAACACTTCTGATGATATTGAGCCTTTTGTGTGCGTAGTGAGAACCAATTTTACGGATGTTGATGTGTTGATTGAGTCATGTTATCAATATCTCAATGAACCGAACCCCCAGAGAATGAAGAACAAAATAAGGGTTATGTTGTCTGGTCATATGAATGTGAGCCAACACATTACAGAGGTTTCATCGAAGCTTCCTTCAATATTAGCTTCAGTCCCATCAGGCTTATGGGCATTGCATGTTAATCACGTGGGATTATTGGATATGCCACCTTATCAGGCTAGAATTAATCCTAAAGTTAATTGTGTGTTAAGCAATATCCACTATCTAAGGAGGAAGAGGAAGGAATTTGGTGTGACTGGTCATTCAAAGTTTACTACAACAAGGTGTGATTGTTAAACGACGGTCACGAAATAGTACTCCAACAAATCCAATATTAAAGCCTGGAACAAATAAATATCGGTTTACGTAAGATGCAAGGAACGTTAATGAAGCAGTTGTTCTTAGCTCCAGTAGTACCAGATACTAATTCCATTCTAGCCGCTCTGTGCCAGTGAATTCCAAATGGTATACAGTAGTGGAACTTTGCTCTGCATATTTCTCAATTCCAGTACAAAGACCCCCCATGGGCTTTGTCTATAGTTCGTTAATATGCACTTGTCTCAATTGGCCTTACCTGTTCCGTCTGTGCTTTTACAGAATGTAGACGACATCTTAGTGGCCTCACCAACGGAGTCCGATTGCCTCCAAGACTCTCTTGCTCTCCTAAACCACCTAGCCGTGGGTGGACACGGAGCATCTCTTGCCAAGCTTCAGTTTTGTCAACCATCTGTTAACTATTTGGGACATGTATTGAAAGATGGATGCCGATATTTAGCCCCTGAGAGAGCGAAGGCTATTGTTAGAATAATGTGTATGGTATGTAAACAGTTTTGCACACAAGTAGAGATGCTTTACGAGGAGCTGACCTTTGGTGTGGCCTATGTTTTGGAGACGCTCCGAACAGACACCAGGAATGTTGTCCCTGAGACGCTCCGAACAGACACCAAGAATGTTATCCCTGAGACGGGGCATTTTAACTATACGAAGGCCAGAACCAACGTTGTCATCTTGAGGCTTATCTCAGGATACCTCAAGGGATATACGGCAGGTGCCTGGCCTTGGTGGGTCCTTCCTGAAGTATCTCTTGCTAGAAACCAGTTTGTACCAGTTCTTATGACGTGTGTGCCTGCCTGCTTAAAAGGATGTGTTTGGGCAGTCAGAAGTCAATCAACCTTGTACTGCTAGTGCTTGCCTGATTCCTTTTCACATAAAAAGTTCCTTATATGAGACTCCAGATTCCTGCCATTATTGGTAAACATTTTTACCCTAACAGCTATCAAAGACATTAAAAGACCCACAGACAAAGACAGAACTGTTATCATTTCTGGGTCTTGTAAACTATTCGCAGAATATGCTGTAAATAATTCAAACCTACGCAAAGCTTTGCTTAAGGATGCTCATGACACTGTTCAGTGGACCGAAGAGATGAGACATGCCTTTCGCCACGTCAAATACCTCCTCTCTAAAGGTCCAGCGTTGGGTCTGCCAGATTACAAGTCGACGATCTATATGTTGCTAAGGATGAGATTTTTGCCTCTGCTGTATTGGCTCAGACACGATGGAGAAAGGCTGAGACCATTTGCGTATTACTCTAAAATGTGACCACTGATTGTGGAAGGCATGGTCCCGTTGACAGGCTGTGGAGGCTGCTGCCGTCATGGTCGAAAAATCACAAACTATAGTTCTCGGACACCCAGTTATCCTTCACACGTCCCATACAGTTAACATCATTATGCTCAATATTACTACGCAACATATGATGAGTCAGAGTCGTAGCAATTACGAGCACATTTTGACAGGCACTCAAAATCGTACTATTTCGACTGCGACACGCACTAACCTAGCTTTACATCTAAAAGTTTTATTGCATGGTGGCGAGAAAGATAGTGAAGATGTTACACATGATTGCATGGAATTGATTAATTCCACCTGGCCTCGCGTTCACCAGCGACACAGCGCCTAAGCCCTCCAAAAGGCCAGGGAAAACCCTGCAATTCTGTATGGACAATACATCTAGGAATATTCAGTGTACTGATTCTCTGAATGTTATGTCAATGTAGTAGGTAACAGGATAAACTCTGTATTAAGCTTTTTTTAATCTTCTAAGAAACCATAAGGTTCCAGACAGCCTTGTTTACAATCATGGGACCGCTCACAATATTTCCTATTCAAATATGTTAAGTGCAAATCTGTGGGAGGCCTGATAGTTGTGTCACTGAACCTGTCACTGTTTTAATCATATTATATTGTTTTTAGGATACTTTGTTTAATCATGTTAGATTGTTTTAAGATACCTTGATAATCATGTTTCATGATGAGCCGGTGAATTATTGGATAAAACTTGAAGAATGTATTTTAAAATGTGACGCCGTGGTCATCTGTTATCCATGTTATTATTCATTGTTACCATTCATTTGTTTTATTTCATTTATTCCATTAGTTCTTAGAATAGCGATTATTGTACTCACTGTAGTAGTTCAATAAACATTTTATTGATAAAGAATTTGTCTCCTTGCGGTTTGTGTAAAATGAAATATACAGTCCCTACTGTCGAATTCACACAAATTCAGATTAAGACTGATTTAAGTATTGGTTATCTTTCCATTGTTTCAAGGGCGGTGCCCCTGAGGTAATCTAATGCAACATTAGAATTATTGTGTATTATAATTATGGTGTAATCCGCATGGAAATCCTCCGAAGCATGATCATTTGCCTAGACCTGAAGGATCTTTTCAGCAATTGCAGATTGATTTTACACATATGCCAAGAGTTAGAGGCTACCCATATCTTCTGGTAATTGCAGATAGGTTCTCAAAATGGCCAGAAGCCTTTCCTACTAGGAAAGAAAATGCACAAACTGTGGTGAAGTGTTTAATGGAACACGTAATTCCAAGATTTGGAATTCCTGTAGGTATTGATTCAGATAATGGAACACCATTTACTTCTAGAGTGACTAAACAGTTGTCAGCTGCATTAGGAATTAAGTGGACGTTTCACATTCCCTACCATCCACAAAGCTCAGGGCAAGTGGAACGAACAAACAGAACAATAAATTAACGCTCTTGTCAATAAGAGCAATGCCCAACAAGAATATTGGTTTGTCACCACATGAAGTACTAATGGGTCGTCCTTTTCTTTTAGGTGTTCTGATGGACGAGATACCAACGGTGGATTTGATGCAAATACAGCAAAATTTTGTTCAACTTTTGTTCTGTTTTGTCTCTAAGTATTCCCAGCAGGTGATAGATTCTCTTCCTTCTCCAGATGAGAATCCTATGCATACTTTTCAGCCAGGTGACTACATCCTGGTTTCGCAACTCAATCTACATATCCTCCACCCTGGGGACCCTTTGCAAATATGCAAAATTATTTTATTCAAATGGAAAATGTTGTGGTTTTCAATATGTTTTGATGACGTAGGTCTGTGTCAACTGTGTCACTGTGTCAGGAGAGCGCATAATAAGCACAGGCTGTCCACAAGGCAGTGTTCTATCACCTTTGCTTTTTTCTCTTTTTACAAACGAATTTGCACTCAATGACTGTAACTTTAAACTGATTAAGTACGCACACGACATGGCCCTAGTTGGCCTGTTACAGGAAACTGACCCCTCTGGTGAGGCCTCCTACCTTGCCCACACTAAGGCCCTTGAAGCATGGTGCCAAAATAGTCACCTGGAAATCAATGTGTCCAAAACAAAGGAACTGATTTTCAGTAGAAAGCAATACCTGATAACACAACCAGTCTCACTTGATGGCCAGCTTGTTGAAACTGTGGAAATTTTTAAATATCTTGGTACGGTTCTTGACTGCCAGATGAACTTCTCAGAGAACACAGACTATATCTTCTTAGATGACTGAGCGGTCTTGGTGTCAGTCCACAGATCCTAGAAATGGTGTATACTGCACACATTGAGAGTGTTTTAACATTCCATCTTTGTGCTTGGTTTGGTCACCTAAGTTGCAAGTGCAAGAACAAACTAAACAGGACTGTGTCCATGGCAAGTAAAATAGTGGGAAAACCCCAAAAATCTCTGACCCACCTTTACACTGAAAGGACAAGAAGGACTGCTCAGAGAATCGTGGCAGACTGTTCCCATCCTCTTTCTGGTCAGTTTAAGCTTCTGAAATCTGGGAGGTGTTACAGCGTCCCTCTGGCCAAAGGTGTTTTTAAAAAGTCCTTTATACCTAATGCCATCAGCATTCTTAACTCAACTAAGTGACCAATCCACAGACTGACTTGAACTGCTCTATTGTTTATTGTTTACATATTTTATCTTACTTGTTTTATTTGTGCTTTTATTGTGTAATTGTGCTTTTATTGTGTTTAGTGGTGTCCACCTCTGGTGGACAATAAAGATTTTATTCATTCTATTCTATTCTAAAATGTTATTTCCTTCTGACAAACCTGTGGCGAAGTGGACACAGATTGTATGGAACATTCCCATATTCAGTTGAGATATCATCAGTTGTGAATAAAATCTCATCCAATCAGGAATAACCTGCTTCCTCTCTCCTTTCCTCTTTCCATCCTATTTTACTCGGCAGACCGTAAACAGTGACCACAAACACGAGTCAATACAATGGACTACATGCAGTGAATATTGAGTTTGAGGCAGGCTGGTTAGTGGTTGTTGCTTTTGCTGGTCTGATGCTCAGTACTCATGGTTACTAATGCTGTCGAAGTGTCTTTGAGGAAAGTGCAACTATCTTAATGTATATGTATGCCATCTTGCTTCAACAAACCAACATAGCTAAATACCACACAACGGTCAGTTACTTGAAGCATATCACTGTAGTTGTGCCTGTTATTGTAAAACAACAAACGATATAATGTTGGTTGTCTCCAGAGGCGGAGAATGACCCGGAGACTGGGCGCCACATAGTGGGCAGAGGAGGTTTCCCCAACAGTGGAGGGGTGCTAGAATGTGATGCTGCCATCATGGAAGGCAGAGCAGGGAGGTTTGTATGGGCAGAAATATGCTTCACTAGATACTGAATATGAATCATATCATTTGAATTTGTATTGTTTAACTTGAATAATTGTGTGGAAAAAACGAATTTAAATACCATCATTTGAAATGGAATTTATTAGTTTGGAACTGAATTCCAATAAACTTGACACTGAATGTAATATTATGAAATTGAATTCAGTTGCTCTGAAACTATATTTGATCCTCGCTGAAAATTGAACTCTCTATTACACATTCAGTTCCCACAATTCACTCTCACATAATTTGAAATTCAATTTCAAATGATGCTATTCAGATTCAGTTTTTCAATGCAATTATTAAAGTTAAACAATACAAATTCAAATTACGTGATTCAAATTCAGTTTTTTAATGCAACTATTCAAGTTGAGCAATTAGAATATGAATGATTCAAATTCCATTTCTAGTGACACATATTTATGTCCGTAGGTTTGGGGCTGTTGCAGCGCTCCGAGGGTGAGACAGAACGGTAGATTTTTGAGTACAGCACATTGTCATAGAGGGAACTATTCCTTACATATCATATGCATGAATGTGTACAAGCAGCCATGCATGCATGCACATAGACGAGTGTGAAATCCTGTGTCTGTTTCCAGGGTGGGGTCTCCGGTGCGTGTGGCTCATAGGGTGATGGATCAAAGCCCTCATAGTCTGCTGGTGGGAGAGGGAGCAGCAGCCTTCGCTAAGGAGCAGGGCTTTACCATAGAGCCCAATGACAACCTGCTGACTACACATTCCACCAAGGCTTACCAGGTACCAGCCATACAATCTGAATGGCTAGATGGTGTTTCCTGATGTGTCGTGCTGTTCTCCATCAGTATGGTACTGGAAACAAATGACGCTGACAGAGCTGTCAAAGTGATTTGTGAAATGGTGCCTTTACCAAGCGAACACATGAGCTGTTTATGTCTGTTTATGTCTTGTGCACACTGTCAGTGCTTATTACAATGACAAGATTATTATATATATAAACAATTTGTGATAGACTGAAATGTGTACCAGTGAACACTTAAGACTGCTTATATGGATGGGATTCATCAGAAATTCTACTGTAGAGTAGGGAAGTACTCTGTTCTTTGACTTATTTTTACATTATGGAGATGCGGTAGCCATTTTGTGTTAGTTAATCACTGCCATAGGCTTTGCATGTACTTGATAATGTACCTCGAACACCTTAAAAGTCCACGACAAAGATAACAGACAGTGGTTTCAAGCATTAACTCCTATCAAGGCAAGAATTACACCATACCACCTTGTGAAAACACTGGTATTCTCCAGGTTCAGTTTTAATTTGACAATTAATAAAAGTTTAATTTTATTAATAAGATTAATAAAATTGACAATTAATATAAGAGCTTTGTTTTGCTACCATCAGATGAAAAATATTCAGTCAATCAATCAATTTGTCCCACCAGTGGAACGTTTGTCCACAGATTAGGTTAAAAAACACATTACAATGGACAAAAATATAAAAGTTCTATATACTATAGTTCTATATACTAAATAAAATATCAAATTATTGGCAAAATTCTCATTTCTAAACCACCCTATAGTACAAAACACCTGAGTTAGTGAGACTCCCACAGAAGAGTCATACTCGCAGTGTCATCATGAAAGTTAGCTAGTTTTGAGTTCGTTTTTTCTTAGAAAGAGAAGACTTTCTTTCACTTTCTTGCAGAACGTATCTGCATTGGCTTCACAAAATCACAAAACAATTTCTTATTGAGAACAGTACCCAAACAACTGTATTTCACCAACACAACCTCGATACCTAATGACTGGCAGTTTGGTGCATAGTGGTGATTTACATAAATCATTTATTGTAGTCCTTCTCTTTTACAGGAATATCTTGAAAAGCAGCAGAGGGTCAGTGGACACGACACTCTTGGTAAAGACTTGGGACAGTTTCTTCAGTGGAGAAGCAAAGGGTTGAAATTCAGCGTGGCTACTAGTAGCCATGCAGTAATTGTTTTAACACAGTATTTTTAATTTTATTTATTTATTTAGTTTATAAAAAGGACAGTGTGCAAGTACATTAGTTTACAAAACAAAAAGATGGTTGCACCAGATTTAACTAAAAGTTAATTTCCATCTGTAGTCCTCTGACACCAAACATGAACACAGCAAAATACACAATCCACAATCAACGCAAGTCCAACACACCTAAAACGCACCACAGTCAGGACAAACATAACACATAAAAAGGCATAAACAAAAAACAGAAAACAAATCAACAAGATACAGTTGAAGAGTAAAATGTTGAACATTTGCAAATTTGTAGAGGAAATCTAATCCAAATAATCCATTCAGTCAATCTTTGAGGGACCAAAATAATGTTCGTTTTTCACACCTCATATTAACTAAGAATCCGTAGCAGGGCTGTTCATCCTCTGGCACTAATGTGGAATGAAGAGGAAACACTTGGCAGATGTTTCTTAAATGTAACAGTACTTTTGTGTGTAAAAGTCAAATCCTATCTTAACCTGTTTAAATATTTGCCTGTAAAAACAATTTGACACATTTCTAGCCTAATTATAATATTACACAATTGCTCTGAAAACTAGCAGTGAAACTGGTATTTCTGGTCTCTCTCAAGGCCTCATTGCTCTGGACAATATGGGGAACATAACTGTTGGTGAGTCAGTTTCATTTGGTTTCTTGTATTTTCTATCATTCCTATCAGTTGTTGATAATATTTCTGGTCTGTTCACATTGTCTCTCCATTTCTTGACCGGTGCTGTCTAGTCCTGTCTTGTCCTTTCCTATTTTGCCATTTTGTAATCTTCTTCCAGTCCAATCAAAATGTGTAGAGAGAGAATCTTGTCACTCATTTATTATTAATCACCTCAGTGTCTAAAACAGTAGCAATGATGGAGTAGGAGAGCATGAACGTTTGAGGAAACATTGCATTTGTGCCAATGAAGTGTGACCCATCTGATGTCCCGCTCTGTTGTACAGGAGTGTCCACCTCCGGAGCCCCCTTTAAATCCCCAGGAAGGGTTGGAGACTCACCCCTACCTGGCTGTGGGTTATACGCTGAGCACATGGCAAGTCAACCTCAAACCCGAGCTCAGCTGACACCTATACAGCACTAAGGGATGGATCCGTCATAGTAGATACTTCGTAGAGCATTGACGTGTTTACAGGGTAGTCCCCAAATTAACAGCAGTGAATAAACTTTTTCAAAGCTTTGGCAGCAATTAAGAAAGTGTGTTGAGTGGCTTCTCATAATTATATAGGGGATAGAGATTAGATATTTAGTGATGAGATCCTGTACTTACTTGAAGTTAAGAATGAGGTACAGTGTGGTACATTCAACTTGGTCTGTTTTGAAAGTATCACATTTTTTTCAAAAGATTTCATGGTCACTGACCAACTGTTTCTTATGTGGCACTTTTTTGGGTGGCTTTGGAGAGGTTGAATGACGTTATATGACGTTTTAAGATGAATTTAGGTGTTTAGCCTTTAAGCTTAAAGTGTGTGGTATGTGTTGAGCTCACGCTTAAAAAATGTGACATCCATAATACTTTAGCTGTTAAAGTAAAAACATAACAAAACAGATTTGAGAGGAAGTTGTTTAGGCCTTCGTTCAACTTGCACTCTGAGACAGAGATACAAAACAGCTGGAAAAGATAGATAGGTGTACACACACAAACAAACAGAGAATGAGAGAGATTCAAACATGTCTCCTTATCTAATTATAAACTTACCTACTGTTCTATTATGACTTTCAACTTTTTTTCCACAGGTGGGGGCTGCTGCAGGTATGTGAAGTTTAAGATGTTTGTTTTTCTTCTGTGCGGTCTTAACTCAGTAACATAATATCACATCACATCGTAACATATCGTATAATACTGCATATTTAAATCTCTACTGTGTTCAGCCACAGGTGATGGGGACAAGATCATGTGTTACTGTCCCAGCTTCCATGTTGTCCAGCTGATAAAACAGGTAGTCCCTGATTTCCAGAAAATGCTTTTAAATAAAGTTCTCACTTCAGGACATACCAGTATGATCTTATTTGGTCTCTAGGCACAGTGTGTCCCTGCAACTCCCTGTAGAGCGACGCAGACAAAATTTAACAGTGGTGAAAACACTTTTTTTTTTTATAACTGGCTTGTAACTGGCTTATAACTTAATATAACTGGCTTGTCTGTCACCCATCCAAACCATGGCTTCCTGTGACCCAGGGCTCCTCCCCCAGGGATGCCTGCAACACCGTCCTGGATGACATCATCAGGAGGACAGCCCCAGACAGGTGTTTTGAGATTGGACTGATAGCTATGAACATGAAGGTACCGTCTACTGTTATTATTTTATTTTATTCTTCTGGTCCTGTTTTTTCTCAGTTTTAGTTATAGTACAGGTTAAAATAAGAATGTTTTTGCTATGATGGTCCATCATTACTGAATGAATTCTGCAAACACTGTAGTACAGTATATCTTCTCTTGAAGGATAATGTACTGTATTTTGGATAGTGTGGTAAGCTGATCACACTCGTGTGTGTGTGTGTGTGTGTATGTGTGTGTATATGTATGTGTGTTCTTGTGTGTGAGAGAGAGACAGACAGAGGAGAAAGATACAAGGAGACTTTAGCATAGTTGTCATAGCACAGTTCTTCCATTTTGCTCATCTGCTCTTGCTCAGTTGCTTGTCTCTGTTTGTCCTCTAGGGCGAGGTGGGGGCTGCCTCCTCAGTGGAGTTTCCCTATGCGTTCTGGAACCAGGACAAGGCTGCTGTGGAGCTATGTACTAACCCTCCACATTCCAACCATAGTGAAGGAGGAGAGAATTGAAAATTATGAGAATACACATGCTGACTCAAAGAGAAAGGTTTTTGTAATGACTGATGAGACTCAGACGAGTTTGTAAAGACTCCATTTTCACAAGACAAGTGTTAAGTTTATGAATAAATGTTTACTATGACCCTTTTGGTAGTACATAATTTAAGAAGTCACTGTTTGTGGCAAAGCTTCTTGTTTCATGTTGCAGGCCCACAAAAAGTTAATCCACTCTGAAACCACTCAATTCATATTAATTAAAAAAATATTCAGTAATTTCTATAGGCTTCACCAAAGAAAAAGCAGCAGTATCTATCAACCTGACTCATTATATTGGTACGTATGTACAAGTACTGTCATGAGTTATCAGTCATACCCTGCCTGTTCAACCTATTTCCTAAGAGCAATGCTGACACAGCCATGACTCATGACAAATGACAGACTCGGGGCAATAGAAGTTTCTGGGTGTGTGTAGCTCAGTGTTTCATTATATCAATCAAATTCGCATTGTCATTTAGCAATTATATTTTTATCAATGTACCTGCAGTGCCAGCGATAATAAATCAATAAAAATATGGGGGAAACGAATGTGATCATGAATGTGTGCAGCACACTAGGGTGCACAGTGTAACTAGGTTTGTAAACTGAAACCTACTGACTTTTAATACACATCGCAGGCAATCGCAAAAGTGCCACTTTTGAATTTTCTTCTTGCACTGATTAAAAAATATTTTCCTATTTTATTTCTGTATTTATATATTCATCTGTTTTTATTTTTTAGTTTTTTTTTTTTTTTATTATGTAGCCCTACTGACTCCTCTTTGCCACGTTTCACTAAATGACGTAATCCTTCCTCTTGCTTGACAGTTTGTTGCGGTAACGTCATTAAGACGGAGAGAGAGAGAAGAGAGAGAGCGCTTTAAACATCTGCTATTCTCTGTTCGCTCTGTTTCAGTCCGATTAGCATTACGCACAAAATAATACAGCCGAGACCGCTTTAAATAACACTTACCTACAGACCCGAGCCGTACTGCGTATTCCTCGTTTTGTTCCCAAGTTGGCTAGCAAGCTAGCTAATGTTAGCTATTTCCTGGTTGGAGTTGCAGCCATTTTGGATTTTTTATTGAGAAGCTAAATCCATCCTAGTTTTGGGAGCAGTGTGAAGCTAGCTACCGTTCATCACAACAACACAGCGGCGGGGTTTTGAAGCCAGTTGGGGAAAAAAAGTCGTGACATTTTTACAAGAAGGAGTTTTACTGTACGACGAGTCCACGATGAATCCCGAGTAGTAAGTATGCCACAAAATCCACTTGTTTTATGTTGGCTGGGTTTATGCTAGCTAACTAGCGGTGTTTGCTAGGAGCTATCCCCTAGTTGGCGAGCTTAGCATTAGCATTAGCATTAGCAGCTAGCAGCGTCAGCTGACGTCGTCTTGCTGTCCACCTGTGACTGCTCGGCATGTCCTGAACATTATCTAATGTTTAACCTAACAATACAATTTGTGTTTTTGATGGTGACGGGGTTTCATATATATATTTTAGACTTGGTTATCTATCGTTAAGACAGCAGGCCGGTCTGTAATAGTTGACAACTGTTAAAGGTTAGCAGCTATAAGCAGCTGTTTAGTCAATGTCAGGAAAAGATGTTTGGTTTGAGATCAAGACGTGCAGCGTTACTAGTTGTTACTAGTTACTAGTTCTTAATTGTTACTAGTTGTTAGCTTGTCAATGTGTGACCCTGTAGACTAAATGATTAACCAGAGTCTTGCTTTCTGTCTGGTTGTGTTGATATCCTCAGTTACTGCCTTGTAACTACCTGACTTAGTTAGCTACTCACGTAAACCTTCAAGAAACTAATTGGTTTCAATATAGGTCATATGAGTGACTTTAACGCTGGGACGTTTTGGTAGAAGCTTTTGAATTTAAAACCTGGAACCTGTTGCTGTCATTATGGAACATGAAGTGACCCAGTTAAATAGCTGCTGGTGTTTAAACCCACATTTTCCCCATTCTACTATTCGCAATCTTTAAGTGGCAGTATTGATTTGTTTACATGTATATAACCAGTCTGCAGGTCTACCTGGTGTAGGACAACACGTGACTCACAGTTCGTTCATCATAGGGAACAGATGTACTTCACCAGTCATGTGTTGGTCACATGCCATATGACAAGCCTACTAGTTCACCACAGCAACGTTGAGCAATTCATTGGCTCTTGTCACAGCTCTTTCTTTTTTCATTCACAAATTAACATTTCAAGGGTGTCTCTTGCAGAATTTTTATCATCATCTAAAGAAATGGTAACCATCTAAGCCCCGCTTAAAGCTAAATAAACATGGTCATTACACAGGATAGTAATACTTGATTCTTACATACTTCATTTGATAGTTAATTTATCAATGCTTAATTTCCATGCCCTTCTAAAGACGGAGCTAAGCTTTTATTAATGAGTTACCTCCTATTTGTTGTAGAAGTCCCCAAGTTCTGACTTAATTGGAATGGCATTATCAAAAAAGAAGGAATCCTATGGTTGAGAACCGGTTCCAATGGGTTCTTAAAGAAACATGAGTTTTGAATCTGTTTATCAAATCCTTGGTGTAAAAGGACACTGTAGACTGAGCTGAACATGACACATTACGTTAGTTTCAGGTTCTGCTTGCATGGTAGAGCTGTCTGACTTTGTGCTCTCTATTTACCGTGTGTTTGATAATGCAGATATGTGTGTTTAGTTGTTCATGATGCTTAAACTATAGAAATTTAATTTGTCCTTAATTTGCAAGTTATGTAACAAGTTTGCTAACGTGATCACCACTTATCTTAATTAGCCCAAGGCCTCGGTAGTTCTGTGTATTCAGACTAACAGGTTTAGTTAATTGCTTTGCAATTCCTTAAAGTGATAATTTGAAATGGATCATAGCCGTTGAGTGCTTGGTTCTTTTTTTGGAATAGGTGCAGGTTCAGTTTCTGAAGATAGCACTTGCCTTCTCTTCGCTTTTTCAGCCATTGTTGCTACTGCGGTGAATTCTGTTTATGTAAAATACATCACGTCCTATGTCGGAAATGATTTTTCTCCGCAAAATGTCACCACCGATATTGGACAGGAGTGGGTAATCATTACAGATTACATCTTTCAGATATACTTAAGGCGTCATTATTCAGCTGTTGCTAACTCTGCCCAACCCCCCTTTGTAAAAATATATGTTGCTATCACTTGTTTGACCATTTGTGGTAATTTAGTAGGTTATACATGTAATGTGGGTTCTGTGAGTGTTGGATTAGTTACATTTGCAGCTCAGACCCTTTGTGATTCCTTTGTTATTGCCTTTCAAACCACACACACACACACTTCTTTCAATATATTTTTTGTAATTATTCTAAATGTAAATAAAGTAGTTTTTGCTATTGAAACATTTGATATTTTCCCCAATAATAAGAATCAGAATGGAAATATGTTAAGAACCGGATTTGATAAGCAGAATCAGAATTGATCAAATCCAAAAGATACCCGACCCTATGTTTACCCCACAGTTAGTTCCAGTTGACACTTTTATAAGCCGTGAGGCCACGCTTGCCTGAAATCTATGTCAAAGTTGATGTGATAAAGGACAAGTTGTGGGCCAGCAGCAAACCTTGGTCTTCACCACAGTCCTACCGACTCCAGACAGGAATGTATAAATTGCATTGTGTGACTCTATCAATAGCATATTTGGAATTCTTGAATTGGATAGACTGTGTCAAGGAGTGTTTGTAATTGTAATTTGCAGGCGTACAGGAAGGTGGTATGTGTGTAAGTGTTGAAGTGATAACTTTGTCGTTTTTGAGTGGAGGTGTCTGGCAGCTTTATTTTGCTCCCGTTCCTTTCCAATTTTGCTACTTTCTCCGAGTTCTCCTGAGCAGCGAGTAGCCGGGCCCGGCTTGCACAGGGGCCGCCATTGTCCACAACCATGGGCTTAACGAAGAGGGCATGACTGGAATTTATTACAATAGGAAAGGAGAGAAACAGGAGACGGTGCTGGGAAGCAGGAAACCACTCGGAGCTTACAGACTCAGCTGGTGCTCGAGGCTAGAGATGCACAGTACCACCTCCTCTGTCTCCTCTGCTGAGTATGAACACCAGCAGTCTTGCCTAGTTTCAGCTCATTACTTTTACTTAAAGATTAGAACTGTTAGTTTGGGGTTATTAAACCCAAGGGATTGAGACAAAATCATGTTTTTCTTCACAACAGATATAAAACACACTTCAATATTAGTCTATGTGACTAAATCAGAAAATCGAGTCCCTGCTTTGATTTCTGGACTACATATTACAAATGGCTGTTGATATTGGATGTTGAGGTTTATTAATTGAAACCAACATCCTGTGTTAACATGATTTAAGCCTGTTATCTGTTATTAGTATTGGTGCAGACTGAGTTGAGGCCTGACAGATTCAACAAGACCATTCTCCCAGGTTAATCCTTGTTCTGCAGGCTTCCTTCCTGTGGTCTGTACCACCAGACAGACAGTGTAGAGGAAGAGACTCACGTGGAGGCCAGAGAAAGTCCAGTTTCCTCTTCTACCAGAGAAATGGAAACTTCTCCTTAGGCTACCTTGTACTACGTGTGGTGCTGTACACATTCATATTCAATGGAACGGCAGGTGATCCTAGTCCATCATAGTTTATGCCTTTATATATGACTGTAGCCTGACAATGAAATGCTCTTTGTGTGTGTAGCTAGCCTACCTAGAACCAACAAACCTTGCCTTGGTGTTCGGTTGTTCACTGATGTTTTCTCAGTGGAAGGAAGAATGGCCTGACCTTTGTATGTCCCAATGACCTTGATGAGCATCTTGTCACTCACATCTCACAGTAGCCCACCATATCAGGCAAGTTCTGAGGTCGTATTTCATTTGAACCACACCTTTTCCTGCCCTCCTCACACCAAGAAACTGTGTATGTCAGCTGTTGACACATACCCATATCCTCTACTGTGTGTGTGTGTGTGTGTGTGTGTGTGTGTGTGTGTGTGTGTTTGAGAAAGAGAGGTCCTACTAGCTGGCCGAAGTTAATACAAATACAACCTTTTGTAAATGAATTACTGAGTGATTGACCCCACAATGGTTAATATATCAGCACATTAAATGTGCATCAAACTGATCATAACTGATTCTAATCCACTCCAGTTATCATTTATACTGTTTAATTCAAGATCTGTCTAAAGCTTAGAGTTTTTGTGGACTACTCCATTCATTCAGCTTGAAATGGTGAAGCACATGATCTGCTGTCATCCACCAACGAGCTGCAGTTCCTTATGAAAATGTTGCTGAGCTCAGCAGTGGCATTGTTTCGAAAGTTTAATTTGCTGGTAAATGCAGACTTGTCAGCCACCATGCCAAGATGATACAGTGATTCTGATGGTGATCAGCATTTTTGCAGCTGACTGAAAACTAAGCTAAATCAAATTTTTCTACTATGATGTAAAATCTGGAATCTGACCATGTTCTTTCCCTTCTTGCTGTGACGGCCTCGTCTGAAGTCTAAGGGGAAAGTCTATAACTAGGTTAAACCACCCATGACCGTCACTAGGCTAAATATTTTGAAATAGCCGAGAGGCTGTTCCAAAGAGAGTTGACATTCCAAAAGGTTAGCCTTGGTTGTGTTCATGTCATATTATCAAAGGAAATGACCCCAATAGTAAAAGGAAACTTGCAGGTTTTGAATGTGAATGATTTTGTGTTGTGTTGTTTAGCATGTAGATGGGTTTGTGGTGGCCCACCACATATATCGGACATACCCAGCACAAATAGATGCCCCAAACTAGGGCTGCACAACTAATCGAAATCGTATTGAAATCGCAGTATGGATAAGCGCAATATCCAAATCGCAGCAGCTGCCATTTTTTGATGAAGGTTA